>LR812523.1:69476489-69521489 GCA_903798195.1 Danio kyathit | reverse complement strand
ATTTTTTTAATTATAGAAATGAATCTTATTTGTTTTATTTTGGTTAGAATAAAAGCAGTTTTTAATTTTTTAAATAAACATATGAAGAGTTCAGATGCAAAAACCTCTAAGTGACATCTCACATTTCCCTCAGAAATTAACATTTTTCTCAACCTCCTTTGCTTATGTTGAGATATTTTACTTTAAAGACCAGGAAAATTACTTATTCTTTGCCATAAATGTGATATTACTGAACCTACACACAGAATCCTGATAAAAACGCTCATTTTAGAAGAAAATTTCAGATGGCATTTAGAGGTTTTTGCATCTGAACTTTTCATATTAAGGTCAATATTTTAGCCCCCTTCAGCATTAGTTTTTTTTTTTTTTTCCATTGACTACAGAACAAACTAATGTTATACAAGGACTTAATTACCCTAAATTGCCTAGTTAATATATAATATTATTATAATATGTTTTCTTCTGGAGAAAGTCTTACTTGTTTTATTTTGGCTAGAATAAAAAACAGAACCCCAGAAATTAATTAGCATTTGAGTATAACCTGCAACAAATGAATGGGCTTATATTACAGTTCAAATATCTCAATTCTCATCTCTGTGAGGTTTTACTGTTACTTTAAGGATCCAATTAAGTTGCGTGTACACGATTAGAAGATCTTTTTGATACATTTCATTGGTTGAATCCATTACAACCTAAAATCAACCAGATATCAACGATCAAAATAACATTGTCCTTAGACGCAATCAAGACATTGCATTTTGGTCACCTGACGTCACAATCTAAATCTAATCTAATATTAACAACTTATGAAGTTGTGTGCCTGCTGGGATCATATAGAGAATTAAGTCCATAAAATAAGAGAAAGAGCACTGGCAGTTTTTGTATCGTAATTTATAACATCAATATAGACAATATATCACTTCAAACTATAAAAAAAAATGTCAGTATAAGTCACTTTTTCTCAAACTTTACAACATCAAAAGTTGTTGGAGCAAAGATTAAGGTTGCATAATGAAATTCAAAGAATAAATAACTGAAAAAACACTCAATCACAATATAATAATAATAATAGTAATAATAAAAAATAATAATATTAAATGTTATTTTTATATAGCGCTTTTAAGGTACTTTACAGACATAAAATGTGCAGCAGTAAAAGGCACAAGGATGAATGTAAAAAAAAAAAAAAAAAGTAATAATAAAACATATTTAAAAACACATAAAATAATAATAATATAATAAATATAAAATCAAATAAAAATCTACTAAAATCAAATAAAAGCTACCCTAAAAACATACGTTTTAAGAGATGATGTAAAATACTCAGGGATTCTGCATTGTGATTATAAGTGGGAAAAGAGTTCCACAATTTAGGTGACAATAAAGAAAATGTTCTATCGTTTATAGATTTTAGCCAAGTTAACTGAGCATTTAAACGACCAACATCAGACAAGCGTAAAGCACGTCTAGGAGTAATATGGAAAACTATTAATGTATGAATTTGTTTTACAGTGTAATAAATTTTAATATAAATGAGGTGCTACAAAAAAATACAAACTACAAAAATTCATCTAAAAATATTAATATATATATATTTTTTTATTTGATTAGATTTGTTATGCTTTTATAAATAAAATGTTATTTACTATTGTCCCCCAACATATTCATTGTAGTGCCTTCACCGTGATCTTATGTTATAGGGACAATAAGGCACAAAAGGAACCTGTTGCCATCATTGCTGTCAAGGAGGAAGAGGGAACGCCGCCTGTTGACTCACTAAAGGTCTTAAATGTTCTTAAACATGATGTGGTGATGCCTTCAAATTCCTGGTTCAGTGCACGGACTCTGTTTTGAGTTACTTTATGCCCTTCACATGAACTACTCCAAGAAATTGACTTTTTAATCTCCTTAAATTTGTGAAAAAGGTAATGTTGACACATTGATTACATTTGGGCTGCTTACAGATTTATTTAGTACTTGCTATCTTGTTTTGTACTTGATATACTTGACTGAAATATTTTTTTTTTTTATTTTGAATAAATTTGCCTTAAACCTCCCTTTTATGTAATTTCTTGTTTACATATGTTAGTTTTTGCTTTATGTTCAAATCTATTTGTGTTCAAGTAATAGAATGAAGTCCAAACAACTGCATAGCTACTCAAATGGTTTGAGGAAACCGATTGCAGCAAACCGTTTAAGTTGACTAGCTTTATTCATTTGAGTTGAGTCAACTTAGTTAAGTAGCTAAACAACTGTTTGACTTAAATCGTTTAAGTTAACTGAACTCAAACATTTTAAGTTTAGTTATCAAATCTGTACAGTTACTAATACTCTAAATGTTTGACAATATGAACTCAAATAATATATGTGCATATGATTCAGTATATATAAGTTTACAGTACTCAAACCATTTGGTTTCAAAACTAAAGCAGTTTGCGGCAATCAGTTTCCTCAAACGGTTTCAGTTAACTTGAATTATCGGGTTTTACAGTGTAGATTAGTTCCAGTTTTGTCTTTAGTACTGGCTAATATACTCAAATATCTTATTGTTTCCGCATGTAACATGTTCATTTTAAAGAGAGATCTATGAGACCACTCATTTATGCTGTACGCTATATACATACACATGAACTAAATCTAAGCAGTTGTTTTTACAAACATTTAGTGCAACGCTAAATTGCATTTACATAATTTAGGCATTTTCCAGCCTTTTTTATTTTTTACCTACATCAACTTAAATATACATTCAAGCTATTCATTTTGTCATAATGTAAATTGCATGCCACCAGTTAAGCTACAAGCACAGCAATTTGCAGTACTGTTGGTTGGCAGGCATTCCCACTGTTGGTTGCTCTATATTATTGTCAGACCGCATGAGCTTCATTGTCTTTACTCCCACTGGTAGACATTGCAGCACTTCACAGCTTATTTGCATAAAGTTAAAGTGTGCTTAAATCTGCTGGATTGTCTACAGTTGCTGTCACTTATTTAATCTCAAATGGCCGACTCATTAAAAATGATTGACTTCAGATCATTATATTAATCCAAATCACTGTTGCATGACATTTGTAGCTTAGTTGACTGACTCAGAAACTTCTGTGTTTCTATCTACAGATATTGCATATTTTTTAATGCCGAGCGTGACTCAGATGCCAAGTGAGAGGCATAATTTTAAATGTCATTTTAATATTTTTATAGATTTTAATTCAAATACTGGTCTTTATTGTTTTAAGCTCTGCAACAAACAACTTTTGTCTGTTGGTTTATGCTTTAAATAATAAATAAGTTTATTGCGATATTCAGTAAAAACACATTTTAATCAGATACTAGTCCTTTTAATGTTATACTGTAAGCTCTGGCACCAACACAGTTTGTTTGAGGTGCTTATTTTAATAGGCAATATTCAGTAAATTGTCATTTTGATTTGTTATTAATGTCAATTACAACGATAACTTTTGATGGGTGTGTTTTTGATTTTATATATATATATATATATATATATATATATATATATATATATATATATATATATATATATATATATATATATATATATATATATATATATATAAATAAACAATAAAAAATTTGTTTTATAAAAAATGAGAAATTTAGCAGAATGTGAGCAAGATAATGAATAAAAATAAATACAATTACAATAAATACAATGAAAATAAATACAAATGCAATGTAATAATAATGAGGTAGTATTTAATTAATTATTACTGTTATTTAATTATGTGTTTATTTATTTAAAGCATGTTAAAGTGCTTGCATGTTCTCCCTGCGTTTGCGTGGGTTTCCTCCGGGTGCTCCGGTTTCCCCCACAGTCCAAAGACATGCAGTACAGGTGAATTGGGTAAGCTAAAATTGTCCATAGTGTCTGAGTGTGAATGTGTGTGTGGAAGTTCCCAGAGATGGGTTGCAGCTGGAAGGGCATCCGCTGCGTAAAATCGTGCTGGATAAGTTGGCGGTTCATTCCGCTGTGGCGACCCCGCAAAGGACAAAGCCGACAAGAAAATGAATGAATGAATGAATGTTAAAGTGCACCCATGATGAAAATCAACTTTTATAAGCTGTCTGGACAGAACTGTATGTATAGTGTGTCCACAGTCATATTGGAATAATATAAACCCAACAAGTCTCTTTTTGTAAATTTCATGATGTTAAAATTGGACCCAAATCCCAGTGATTTTGAGGCCCACCGCAACGTGATGTAGGAGTGCGGTTTTCCCCGCCCACCGAATTGATTGACAGGCACCATGTTTCTATAATAGCACATATACACATTGTCCACAGAACATTTTTTGGCAAATAAACTGGGATCAAAATATTTGTTCCAACTCTCTGTGATTTTTATAAGCTTTGTAAGTTTAAAACAGAGCATGTTTGTAATAAAGACAGTTAAATTGCTATGCAATTCTTAACCACTATAATCACCACACCCACACGGTGTCAGTAAACGCGCATATGTGTGTGTACTGCAAACAACATTTGTGTGAGACTCATCATTTCAGAAAGGCTTGAATAAACTCCAACACCAATACATCAAATAAAATTACTTGGTATTTTTGAATAATGAGCTGTATTCCAGCTGTATCCGAGTCTGTCTCTGTCACTGACTGCTGTTTATCTAATTTGCATCTAATTTGGAATTAAAGCCACAGACTACAAAAAACAGCTACAAGGCATTCTGACACCAAAATGGGCAGATTCTGGAGGCTGTAATAAATTATCTGATGGGTAGTTTGAGCTGAAACTTTACAGACACATTCTGGAGAAACCAAAGGCTTATCTTACATTTTGTAAAATGGCTAAAATTTGTGCCCTTTAAATCATCACAAACTAAAAAATCCATGTTTTTTTTCAAACTACTTACTTAAAATGAGCTGCAACAACACATTTCTTGAGTTTTTTGTGACAATGTAATTGTTTTACGTTCAGTTTCATTAAATGTGTAAAAAAACTAATAAGTTAACTAATTCTGTTGAGTGTGTCTTAAATTTAAAACTCTTATTGTGGTCATGAGACTAACTAACTAACTAACTAACTAACTAAAAAACAAAAAAATAAATAAATAAAATAAATAAATAAATAAAGCTAACCAACCAACCAACCAACCTACCAACTAACTAAATAAATAAATAAATAAATAAAACTAACCAATTAACTAACTAACTAACTAACTAACTAACTAACTAACTAACTAACTAACTAACTAACTAACTAACTAACTAACTAACTAACTAAATAAATAAATAAATAAACAAATAAATAAATAAATAAATAAATAAAACTAACTAACTAACCAACCAACCAACCAACCAGCCAGCCAGCCAGCCAGCCAGCCAGCCAACTAACTAACTAACTAACTAACTAACTAACTAACTAACTAACTAACTAACTAACTAACTAACTAACTAACTAACTAACTAACTAACTAACTAAATAAATAAATAAATAAAACTAACTAACCAACCAACCAACCAACCAACCAACCAACCAACCAACCAACCAACCAACTAACTAACTAACTAAATAAATAAATAAATAAATAAATAAATAAATAAATAAATAAATAAATAAATAAATAAAACTAACTAACTAACTAACCAACCAACCAACCAACCAACCAACCAACCAGCCAACTAACTAACTAACTAGCTAGCTAGCTAACTAACTAACTAACTAACTAACTAACTAACTAACTAAATAAATAAATAAATAAATAAAACTAACTAACCAACCAACCAACCAACCAACCAACCAACTAACTAACTAACTAACTAACTAACTAACTAACTAAATAAATAAATAAATAAATAAATAAATAAATAAATAAATAAAATCATCTAACTGACATTAACAGAAATTGAGGAAATTACTAATAAGGTAGATAAAAAGGCAAAGGTAGTTGGAATTTTTATAGATTTAAAGAAAGCATTTGATACAATAAATCATAATGTATTAGTAAATAAATTAAAAAGGTATGGCATTCGAGGAGTAGCCTTGGATTGGATAAGCAGTTATTTAAAAAAATAGACAACAGTTTGTGGAAATTGGCAACCATAAATCTTCAAATTGTGGCATACCACAAGGATCAGTTTTAGGTTCAATATTGTTTATAATTTACATCAATGATATGTGTAAGATATCAGAATTGTTTAAGTTTATTTTATTTGCGAATGATACAAGTATCTTTGTTCTGGGGATAATTTACCAAAAACTTATGGACTTGATTAAAAGAGAAATGAAATTTAAATTGTAGTTTGACAAACAAATTGTCATTAAATAGAAGTAAACGAAAAGTTATGTTATTTAGGAAATTAGTCATAATAAAGATTTAAAAATTGATAATGTTATAGAAAGAGTATATGTAATTAAGTTTCTTGGTGTTGTATTGTATCATAAACTTAGTTGGAAACCGCAAAGCAAGATTTATCCTGGACAATAAATCAATGTATGTATTATATAACACACTTACGTTGCCATATATGAGCTATTGCATTGGAATTTGGAGGAATACGCATAAATCAAACTTACGATTCGTATGTACAATACAGAAAAACGTAATTAAAGGGTATTTGGAGCATACAATTCCTTTATTTTTTTAATTGAAGATACTTAAGTTCAATCATTTGGTTAAATTTAAAGCACAATTTATGTTTAAAGCTAGGAATAACTTGCTTCCGAAATGATTACAAAAGTTTTTTGAAGAAAGACAACGGGGATATAATCTGAGAGAAGAACACAATCTTAGGAGGTTGAAAACAAGGACAACTTGGATGTCTGTATGGTGTGAAATTATGAAACAGTCTAGAACAGATTCTCAAACAATGTCAGGATATTAATCAATTGAAAAAGTTGTATAAATATATATTATTAAAGGAATATAATGATTAATAGAGGTGATTGAAAACTAACTAAATTACAAAAAAGGAATGATGAAATTTCAATCAATGGCTGCTTGCAATACTATGTATTTTTGGGGTCTATGTTATAAAATGTAAATGTACAAATGGAATCAAACATTTAATATGTCAAAGATGCCAAAATGATAAAATATGTCTCATGTACAGCTCATATGTATCATGTAAAAAGAAGAGAGAAGTAAAAGAAGAAATAGGTTGAAGTAATAAACAAATGATGTGTGTGGTAATGGGGTGGGGAGAATAATAAGCTTGCTCTTCATCTTGCTCCATTTCGACCATGTTGAAATGTATTTTGTTTAAAGAATTGTTTTGTGTATTTTTCTTATATACATAAATCAAATCAAATCATAACTAATTAACTAACTAACTAAATAAATATATAAATGCATACATACATACATACATACATACATACATACTGTACATACATGTCATGTTACACCTGCTTTGATCACACTGTAGATTTCAAAGAGCGGAAAAGAGAGGGTTAAAGTGCACTAGCCTGGCAAAATGAGTGATGTGACAGAAAGAGCATAATGGACTTCTAAATAGGACTCTTTCTTTCTCTTTGTGCCTTTTTTCCCCTCCCGCTCAGTCAGCCCACACTGAACAGACAGAGCAGCAGAACCATCTCCTAAAGCCGTAATGGATTAAATAACTGACAGAAGAACCGCCATCGGTCCTCTCGAGCAATCATGAGCAATGTTGAATCCTGCGCGAGTCATTTGTTTCTCTTCTTCATCGCTCTTTCCGCTCTCCTCCTCATCTCGAGTGGAGAACCACTGGCTAATAACGCAGAAGTCATGAGCTGTGAGAGGTGAAAATTCAATTTGTGGATCTCCCACATAGCCACAGAAAGACAAAAATAAAAAATAAAAACGTTCACAGGCTGTTGTTTGTTAAATCAGCCAGAATGCCATACCACGACACTGCATTACCATTCAAGCAATGATCATCAAGAGGAGACAGTGAGTAATGGGACAAAGAGAGCTGGCAGCAGCTGTACGAGTGACACGGCAGTGGATTGGGCTCACTGTGTTCCTGGAAACCCCCGGAAGCTAAGCTGGCTTCAGTGTGGTGTAGTGCCAATGGCTGGCACCGCGATTAGGAGACTAGCCTCATTCCAAAAGCTAGCGGACTGCCTACCTGGACAACATTTTAAGGCTTCATATGATAACACAAACTTAATGTGAGGGTAGTCAGAATAATTTGGCTATGTATAAGGATAGCAGGTTTACATACTGAAAAATTGGCTTGTTTCACCATTCTACTCTGTAAATTTTTTACAGTATTTCCTATAATATTTTTCTTCTTCTGCAGAAAGTCTTATTTGTTTTATATGGGCAAGAATAAAAGCAGTTTTTATCATATTTTTACATTTTAAGGTCAATATTATTAGCCCCCTTAAGCAATTTATATATTTTTTATTGTCTACAGAACAAAGCATCGTTATACAATGACTTGCCTAATTACCCTGACTTGCATAGTTACCCTCATTATCCTAGTAAAGCCTTTAAATTAAGCTAAATACTAGTATCTTGAAAAATCCCTAGTAAAATATTATGTACTGTCAGCATAGCAAAGATAGAATCAGTCATTAGAAACTAGTTATTAAATTTATTAATTTTAGAAATGTGTTGAAAGAACCCAGCAGGCACAGGACGTCACCATGAAGTCAGATTGATGTTGTCATCGTGGGACGTAGGCATGGGCCGGTATAAGATTATGATGTTATGATTAGGTAAAAATATCATGGTTTCACTGCATCACGGTATTGTGATTACTCTAAAATAAGTTCATTTTTCCCCGAGGTTTTTCCCCATTGAACATTATATTTTATAAAAAAAATTTTTTTATATATTATTATCCATTTCTCAGTAAATATAGGCAATGTATTTTGGTGCGTTTAAACAAAACAGATTTATTAAACAGATATATTTATTAAAATAATATTTTAGTCACCAAACATATTTAGAAATTGAAAGAATACAATTAATTACAAGCAAAATATGGCAAAAAAATTACAACCTACAAAATTTCAACTAATTGTATTTATTTATTTATTTATTTTGCGTCTCTTGATTTTTCGTCTCTTTAAAATTTTTATTTAATATTTTTCTATAACATATAAATTTGGGTGTACTAGTTTTTAACCATTATCGTGAATTATTTTGTTGGATAAGCTCCAGATTTTTCTTCAGTACTGATTAATCTAATGTACAGGCACATGTATAATATTATAGCTTCCTATAAAAAATATGAATTTAAAAGAGAGATTTGTGAGGGGTGTACTTGTATATGCTGAGTACTGTATTTTGGAACAGTAAACATGTCAGGCTGAATAATTAAAATAAATCATTCACTTCTGTTGTCTTTATTAGTTTCAAAAACACAGATTTATTTACAACTTGAAAGGGCATCTTTGGATATCTTTCTTTTCTTTGGATATAAAGTAAGCCATTGCACTATTCAGGTCTATAGGATGCTTAGATGTTGGTTTATAAGCGATTTGTTTTTCAAATGTTTGCTGAATTGAGGGCTGATCAGTAGCTTTTTGATGTGGAGGCTATATAAATAAAATAGTTTATAAAAACAGTATAACAGAAAATTTTAGCTGTTTTAAAACTTTGACTTTTCCAAACCGCGGTAAACCTTGAAACCGGTTATCATCCCATGTCTAGTGGGATGTTGCACTTTGTTTGAAAATGAAAATTGGGTTAATGTCAGAACCTGACGTCAGAACCCGTCAGGCCGACATCAATGTCTAACGTCGAACAGATGTTACATTTAGGTTACTTTCACTGTAAAAAATTACTCAGGCGGGTGTTAAAGGCTACCCATTAAAAGCAGTTAGATTTTAATTAATTATATGAGCTACCAGGTAAATACACAATAATTGGGTACATTCTATCTACACTACCCATTTTTTAACAGTAATAACAGAAACATTTTAACAATGAGTAAAACTTATCCATAATTATTAGCTTCGGTTCTAGAAAGTGCGCATGCGTCAACGTCCAGGCGGGCGGCGGCATCACTATTTGTCAAGTTAAAAAAAAGTGTGCATGCGTCAACGTCCAGGCGGCATCGTTATTTGTCAAGTTAAACGGTAAGTTTTTGTTTATATTTTTTATACATGAATGCAAACGTAAGCTTGTTTTGTTGAAAGGTATACTTAAATATATGTCATTTTACTTTATGTGCTTGCCTGTGTCTTGTTGACGCCATAGGCTGCTGACTGCATGCATGCTAACATTGCTGACGGCTAACGCACGTCTGTCGGTAACGACAGATAAAACATCCACCCGCAAATGAGAGTAAGTTACGTTAAGCATCTGCATCTATGATTATTAAAATATATTGTTTTGCATTTTGTACGTGTCTGGTATGCTCCAACTAACGTGGTTTTCAAACTCAACAGTTCTCGAATCATCAGCTCTGAATCGAGTCTCTGTCAGACGCGTCCAAAGCTGATAACGCCTACTGAGACTGCAATTGACTTTGCAACAGGGACGAACCGATGACTTCAATAGAGGGTAAAATAATACAGTATATTTAATATCAAGTGTTACTGGTAGATGCTTAATCAGTGCAACAGGTCCACTGAACCGATTCATTGAATTGAATCGTACGAGGGAACTGATTTGCAGAATAAGAACCGAACTTCCCATCACAATTAATACATTTAACAAATGGAACGCAATCGGTCTGATATGCATTTTATTATATATATATATATATATATATATATATATATATATATATATATATATATATATATATATATGGTATTTATCTGATCAGCCTTTGTGTTAGAAGGGATCCATTTAAAACTATTTTATTATTGTAAATATTTACAGATCAATAATATTTATTATAAGTTACTGTGCTCAAAGCTCACAGAGTCACTGTATTGTCACTAAAATGCATGTCTTTGCTTATCTACCTCAGAGTGCCTTGGAAAAGATCAAGAAGAGCTCCAAGACTGTCAGGTATGTTGATAAATGATTTGTCAGTTCAGTGTGCACATTTTGTTTTCACTTTAACACATTGGATACACATTGTTTCATTTCACTTATTGATCACCATGATTTAAGTAACCAATGCAATACCTAATCTTTAGTAAATAGAGTAGTATTTGAGTAGTATAATTGTTTTTATTGTAAGACCTATCTATCCTTCAAGTAAAATCTTGATCATGCAAACCTTTTGATGCTTCAAAACATTTATAGATTGTACAATCCAAGTTTTCTAGAGAGATTATGACTATATAATAATCAGATTTAATGTAGAATTTTATTCTCAGATAAACATTGATCAGTGAACAAAAGGAAGCACAAACTACTTGCTCAAAGAAACCTGATTTTTTTAAAACAGCTGAGACAAGAATGAACCCTATGCTGATCATTGTTTACATGAGAACAAAAGCATATATATTCAAAAATTATGCTGTTTGTCCAAACTACTTATTTAAAATTAGCTGAAACAACACAATTCTTGTGTATTTTTGGGGAGGACAACTTAATTGTTTTATGTTCAGTCCACTTAAATTTGTAAAAACTAATAAGTGAGCTTAATTTCATCATGTTGTCCCAACAAAAATTGATTGTGTGGAACCCAGCATTTATTTTTACAGTATACACTGTACAAAATGCAGGGTTCCACACAATTCTGTCATGTCGTCCCAACACAAATCAATTAATATAACTTAATTGTTTTTACAAATTTAAGTGGATTGAACATAAAACAATTAAGTTGTCCTCCCCAAAAATACACAAGAATTGTGTTGTTTCAGCTCATTTTAAATAAGAAGTTTGAGCAAGCAGCCAAAGTAATTTTTTGAGTGCTTGTTAAATCTTCATCACAAAGTAAAACATTTTCTTCTGAGAATTTAGATTAAACACTTCAAATGTATTTATTGTACAATGTCTTTATGAAGTTTATGAAGTGTCAGAGTTTAGACTTACGTGGAGGGACAGAAATCTGTCATTTATCATTAAAAATATATTGAATTGTGATTCATTAGTTTTACTTTTAACTCTACATTGATTTATATTTTACCTTTGATGGGGGACATTTATTAAGAAACTGATGAAAGGGTGACCCGAGGTAGTCACATAATAATTTAAAGAATTTTGGTTTGTATTGAACTGCTGTTTAACAGAAATCTTGTTTGTTCAAACAGTTGGCATTAACTAAAACAAATATTCAAACATTATGCTTATTTCCTTGAATTAACTTTAAAAATGTATTTTATTTTCAACAGGAGGACGAACTTGAAGGCCACACAGATGAAATCATGAGGTTGTTGGTGATTCACAGTCCCACAGCAGAGGAGGACCCAGCAGATGAGTGTTGTCATGAGTGTTTAAATAGTTTACAATGTATGTTGTCATTATTAGACTTTGCTTTATTTTTCAGTGATTATGTAAGATATATGTAACACTGTAATGTATTGTAACACTGTATTTTGCTTGAAATGTATCTATATATTAATAGTTTCAAATGTTTTTTTAATTATCTGTTCAATAAAAATGCAATTAATAGAATTTCATGCGTCTTTGCTATTTTTTACTTAACTTACCCTTCACAAAATAAGTATTATGTAATAATTTGTATTGGCTAATTATTATTAGTATTAATGTAGTAGAAGAACTGTTACTGCTAAAAGTAGAGTAAATGTTGCTCAATTTTGTAAGTAATTACTAATGAGAATTATTAGTTAGATCCTACCTAATTTCTTTTGGTATGTTACCACTGTTACATTTAGATACTATTTACCCAAATATTTGTGAGAGAATCTACCCTAAATAAGTGAGTGCAAATTGTTACCTCAATTTTATTGGGTAGATTCTATAGGTTATATCAATGTCTAATGTCAGCTTGACGTTGTGTGGACGTTACCAATAGGACGTCTATCAGACGTTGATTTTTCTTGCTATAACTGTTGAATAAATGTCAGTATTTGACGTCAATATGACGCTGGTTTAAGATATTGGTTCGAAGTTTGGATTTTGGTCACTTTCCAACACAAACTAAAATCAACCAAATATCAGCGTCATTTGACGCTATTATTGGACATCAAATTAACATTGTCCTTAGATGCTGGCGACCTAAATCTAACCTAATATTAACGTCTTATGACATTGTGTGTCTACCGGGAATCTTCTCTCCATTAAATAGAACTCTAGAAAAAAAAAGAATTTAAATTTAACAGGATGACTAAATACTTGTGTGTATTTTTTGTGTTAGCATTAGCTCTTAGCTACCCTGGATAGATTTGCATTGAGAAGGCAAAATTGTCAAACCATCGATAAAGGCTACATTTACACGACGAAACAAAACAACAGAAGTTTCTCCTTACGTTTTTATTTATTTTTTATTTTATTTTTTTTATTTCACATTTTACACTAAAAGTGCAGTGCTCAGAAAATGTACACTACTTTTTTTTTTAATAATCATCAGTTATTTAAATACATCAGCACATACAAAAACAGTCTCAGCTATACAGTACGAAAAAAAAGGGAACTATACAAACAAGTAAACAAGATAATACAGTCAGGCTAGAAGCTAAAATATGCACCATAGAATCGAAAATCAGGGGAGGTTATTAATGCCAAAAAGGTATCCATAACTGCCAAAAGTCATCTGACTTTTGATGCATCTCAGAGGTGAGTTTCCACAGAGATGACCACAGTAAAAGTATAACTTTTTTTGCCAGATAATATTAAAACCAAGATTATATTAATATTAAAAGTATCAATATTAATTATAAAAATATTAAAAATAGATTAAAAAACAAATGTTTGGATTAAAAACAAATGATTGGAACACTACAATTTTTAAATAGAGCCACTGCCTCGCTTATCCAAGGCGAGAGGTGTACAACACAAACATCCAAAAACCTTTGGCTTTTTCTACAATTGATTATATTGTTGTCGAAAAATTATACAATGAACTCTGACCTGTTCACTTCATGCATATGCAGTAGGAAAAGTCAGTCAAATCTCTGACCTTATGTTTGTGGCTGAGTAAACAAGAGATAATGTACATCGAGTTGGTCATTACTGCAAAATAAAAACCCAGGCGTGCTCTTGAATCACCATGAATGAGTTTATTTTGCAATAATGACGAGCCGATTCTATGTTTGTACATGTATTACATGCCTACCAAATAAAAATATAAACAGACATTAAATATTGATTTGCGATGAAATTGCTTTATGTGACACAAAAGAAAAAAGATAGCAGTGTTTTACAAGAGACTAGCACAGCTATGCACTACACAAGCTCATTGAAAAAGAGAAGCTGTGGTGACATTTGATATTGACAAAATGATATTGCTACTTCTTGCACGTTGTTTCCCAACCCTTTCAAAGAAAAAAAATCTATAAGTGTGTTCAGTTTTATTAGGAACAGATGAAAGTAAATATGGTAGCATCTTTCGGCATTTGTGGCTGTATGTATAGTGTCAGTTTGTACTGTAAATGAGCAGAATTGTAAAAAAATAAAAAATATAATTTTAGTGTTGCATTTCTTCAGGGTTTGGTTCAGATTAACATATCATAGCATACCTGTCAACATTGGGTATAAACATATGGGATACAAAATTATAGGATACACCCCCATCCCAACCCTCCCAAAAAACAAAAACAAAACAAAACAAAACTCACACCTGAGCAGAAGAACTCGCAAAGTGACCCCAAACTCCTTAATCTGTTAATTCAGAGCAGTTTAATTATATATAAGCTTAGTCGAAAGTGTTACAAATTTGGGTAGGAAATTGGCTTCAAATTATAGAATACAGGCTAACGAATATAAGAAAATTTAAAATAAAACAAACGTTTTAGGCTATTTAAATCAATGGCTTATATATAAACTAAATCAAGTCATAAAATCTCGTTCATCTTTAATTCACTGTATTTAAATATTGATTAAATTTACTATAGTTATTTAGTGAAGAGCAGTGAATCTCTCATTTTGGTCCACTGTTTTATTTGATAACAGAGGTGTCACTTTAAGAATCCACAGATCTATAATAAGAGCATTCGATTACTTCCATGACTGTTTAGGCTCATTTAAGTCAAAATGTTTTTTTAAAAAAAAAAAACATGCCAAGATGGACATGTTTACATATTAAGTGTATTTGTCTGTTTAAAAACCCACCCAAATCCCAAAGTGTCCACTTTCGCTCCTCTTCAAAACGCATGTACAGAAGCTGATCTGGAAACAGTGTCTTCATCACCATGAAGCGTGTCCGTCAGTGCATCAGTACATTAATGAACTGATTCAAAGGTTGCATAGGAAGGGTGACGGTCGATGCATAGCTTTAATGGAAAGGAAGTGAATGCGGCCATTTTAATATTAAGTTTAACAAGCTTTCAAGCTAAAATAAAGTGAAAGCATAATTCTCTTGAACAGAATTCTGTTTCAATTATATCACATTTGAGATTGGCTTTTTGATGCTACTTTTACTTTTTATAGAAAGATTACTTAAACGGGATGATAGCGGGATAGCTGACAAAAACGGGAGATATGACAGGTATGTATCAGAGAGAACCAAAGTGTTTTTCTGTTTGTTTGTTTGTTTTTGCAAAATCACATGTGAAGTCTGCATTTACACTAATGCATTTTTGCTTTAAAACACTTATTAAAACAATCAAACAATCCTGCATAAAAAAAAATGACCTTGTGCATTGACATATTTTGCCAGCATCCGTACTTGCAGTCTACTGATTGTGCAATGATCATATGAGAGGGGCTTGACAAATCTACAGTCCATTTACATTAAAACAAAAAATTAAATTTATCAAATAAATTAAGGTCTTTAGCATTTTCAAAAAGCTCAGTTTCATTGGTCGAATATGCTGGATTATTGTGGACATAATCTTAACTAAAGTAAAATGAACAAGTGTGAACAGCACCTTATTGTGGCTTTATCTGCATAGTCAATGTGCAAATGCTGTCACTAGGGTGGTACTTGTTTCTAAACATGCTATTTTGTACTAATATTTTCACTTTAGGTGTTTTTTCTGTAACCCACTATCCTTTACGAATTATGAGCAAATTCTCCAAACAAGGCAGTTGTGAATGCCTAGTATCACATATCCTAATCTTATGGCATAGTGTTTTCCCCAAGTAAAAACATTTGCTAAAGTGCCTGTGCCATTTAAGCTTGCGTCTACTTTACAAGACTTGTTTTTTTTTTTTGTTTTGTTTTTTGTGACTGTGTTTTGTAGGAACGAAATGCACACTGCAACTTTAGTGCTGTACCAGGTGAGCTTCTGAGCAAGCTTACCATGTTAAAAAGGCTGGTTATCTGGTGCAAACATCAAAATGCATTAGTTTACAAATCACATCCTTCACTTTACACTGCTGTAAAAACCAAAACATCTGAGACTCACAGAAGGATCAGTAGACAAAACAGTCTCAAACTGTTTTGGATCAAAATAGTGAGGGATCAACTGTCTCAACAAGTTCCTGTACCATTTTAGCTTGTGCCTACTTTACAAGACTTTAAATATTTGTTTGTGACTGTGTTTTGTAGAAACAACATGAAATACACACTGCAACCTTAGTGCTGTACCAGGTGAGCTTCTGAGCAAGTTTACCATGTTAAAAAGGCTGGTTATCTGGTGCGAACATCAAAATGCATTAGTTTACAAATCACGTACAGCCCCTGCACTTTACACTGTAGTAAAAATCAAAACATCTGAGACTCACAGAAGGATCAGTAGACAAAACAGTATCAAACAGTTTTGGATCAAAATAGCGAGGGATCAAACTGTCTCAACTTGCCCAGTGCCTGTGCCATTTTAGCTTGTATCTACTTAACAATACTTTAAATATTTTTTTATGACTGTGTTTTGTAGGAACAACATGACATGTACACTGCAAATTTAGTGCTGCACCAGGTGAGCTTCTGAGCAAGCTTACCATGTTAAAAAGGCTGGTTATCTGGTATGAACATCAAAACACATTAGTTTACAAATCACGTACAGCCCCTGCACTTTACACTGTAGTAAAAACCAAAACATCTGAGACTTACAGAAGGATCAGTAGACAAAACAGTATCAAACAGTTTTGGATCAAAATAACAAAGGATCAAACTGTCTAAAATAAACAAAAACAAGTTTAAAACAAGAGTAACAGCATGTCAAATCACGGTAAAGGAAATAAGAAAAAAAACAAGAAAAAAATGCACAAAATTGCCAAAAGAAATGATGAACAAGACTTCTCAAGGATCCTGTGGCATGCCAAGGCTATATATACAGTACAGAAAAGTACTGAAGAGGTTATCAGAGCAGGTGAGGGGTGAAACAGATGTTAGTTTTCAGGTGACGGCTCCCTTGTGCATCGTTATGGAACAGAAGGTCTTGAAATGTAACAAGCAGGATTCAAACCAGTATTTCTGGCATTGAAGACAGGCATGCTAACAAGAGTGTTAAAAAAATAGCTTCTAGTGTCAGTTGATGCTGAAAACTAAGGTTTACTTGCACAGCTTGTGATCTACACTCTCCCCCTAAAACCTGATTTATACTTATCCGTCGCTTGATCACCATACTCCAAATGGCACATACCTTGACCATAGCTGAAATCATTGTGAGCATTTATACTTCTGCATTCTGTCTGTGCTGCTCTGGCATTGACACTTCTGAAACGCTCAGCCTGATCTTACGAGGAAACTTAACTATTTTACATTTTGTCAGTTTATTGGCTAATTTGTGCAAATGTGTAGTGATACGAAAATGTACGATTTTAAAAAGTAGGCGTGGCACTCAACTCCGCCCCTAAACCCAACCATCATCGGGGGATAAGCATATCATACTAAATTGTACAAATGAGATCATACAAATTCATACTAATTAGCTATAAAGTTACGAATTGCCGTCAGATTGTGTTGGGAAAGCTAGTAGGAAGTGGGGTTTCTATGTTCCACAGTGTTGAGTTTCTTTGCCAGTGTTTTGGGTTTAAGCCAAAATTTAGTTTAAGCTACTTGTACAGTAGCATTGCTGACACACTCATTCTGGAAAGAAAGTGGCGGAAACTGGCGAACGTTCAACAACTTTAATTATAAAATAAACACAAAGCAAAGGTATCCATCAAGAACACTCCCTTGCTCTCAACACCGCCCACACACAACCAACCTAACCAATGACAGATCTTGCGCTCTGCGTCATCACAATGTGTAGTTAAAATTTTCTGAGAGGTGTGCATCAGGGTCCATGTCAGGGCATGGTGATTGGCTTAAATTGGCCTTAATCCATCTTGGTCATGGCACCAATGTAATCCCTCCCTTCCATTTGCATGTGCACAACAATGATGTACTGCAGAGGTTCTCAATCCTGGTCCTCGAGACTCCACCACTATGCAGATTTGCATCTTTCACTTATAGCTTTAGAGGTTTGTTGAATTCGACCATACTGTAAGTGCCCTGTGAAGTGGACATTACAGGATATTCTGCCATAATTGCAGTTCAATTCAAAGGGTAACATGTGCAAGATGTGACTTCTATGCAAATCACATGATAATGGCTAAATAACCCTTCACATTTGCGTTATTATTGAAGATGTTGCAAACAGTGGTATAGTTCAAATCTTTTTTTTTTTTATGAGCTAAACCTCAAGTTCAGCCAATTTTTTTCTTTGTGCAGGAGAGGTAGAGAGTAGTGAGCAGTATGTAGGAAACATGTCAAACACAGATCTAGGACTCGACAATATATTGTGTCAGCATTGATATCACAATGTGTTCACAATTCACAAAAGATCACAGAATATGTCGAGTTTGTATTATACAGTAATTTACAATTTGTATGGGTTTCTGATGATTTTAAACTCATTTAATGATTAAAAGCTTTAATAATGATTGATTTTATTTAATTATTTTTATTTTTATTGTTCAATTACTATACCTAAATACTGTTGGACTCGAAAAACCATAAAACACTGCTTATTTCAACTGTATATTTTCCTTTATTGTTTTTATCTATTCTTGTAGATTAGATTAATTATATTTTATGCAGGATTCACTCACATAGAGGATCATCCCAAACAATATAACATCATAAATACTTTCTGAATAGAAATATTAAGTCATCTGGTAAAATTATTCTCAATATTGCAATATATAAAATAGCTGAATATCAAAATATCATAATTTTTCATTTTTCCTACACCTACACAGATCCTACTTGGAGTTCACTTCTAACAAATGGTTATCTAAATCAGGCCTGTTCAACAAGAGAGGCATACATAGCGTGTTCAAGTCAAATTTATGAGCCAAATACACATGTACACATGTCAAATACACAAGTCCATACATTTCTAAAGAGTTCGGATGTAAAGTGGATAATTGAAGAACCACCCAGTTTAAATCAATGGCTGCTTGCAGTCTGTAACATAATCCCACTTGAGGCTTTCTCCACAGCTATGAAGAACAAACCTTTTCTATTTTATCGGACCTGGGACCCTTTCTTTGATTATCTAGGAACCTCTAAATCTCTAAGACTAAAAGCTTGTCTGTTAGACTCAGCCTGGACAAAAGAAATGTAATTTGCCTTTTTGTAATATAATTTTGTATTTTAGGTCATTATTTTTATTATTATTATTATTATTTACTTGTTGTTTATTTATTTACAATTTAATTTTATTTACTATTATTACTATTATTATTTATTTATTTATTTTTATCTATTTTATTTATTTATTTATTTATTTTTCCATGTGGGGGTCAGAATTCGAATTCAAATTACATGTTTGTCAGATATTGTCTTCTTACTCAATGCAATTTTTTTTGACATGTTTTTGCACTAAAAATGTTCAATAAAAATATATTTGAAAAAAAAAAAAAGAGTTTGGATGTAAAATCTCTAAGTGAAATCTGACATTGTCTTCTGAAATGAGCATTATTCTGAGGCTCCTGTGTGTAGGTTCACTAATTTCCCCTTTATGGCAAAGAATAGGTTATTTTCATTGCCTTTAATGTGAAATAGCTGAATATAAACTGTGACGCTGAGAAAAATTCTCATTTTAAAAGAAAATTTCAGAGAGGCTTCTGCATCTGAATTCTTCCTCTTTTTATAAATAGATCAGTGGGTGGATTTTATGGATGCAAAGTCAACTGTTGTGGATTTTCAGTGACAAAAGACAATTGATGCTAATACTTTGCTGTTCATTTTCTATAAGCAGAGTTAACAAACTGCTTTACTTTCTTGCAATATATCAAAAGTAGGTACAATGGCATCTTGTGCCAATGAAAGTGACTTGAAAGTGACTTTTCATTATTACGACCTGTCAACTCTTAAGTAGGCACATCCCAGGAGGACATCCAACGCAGTATTAGAGTACACTGCTGTCAAATTAATCCCTGTTCACAAAGTAAATTACCCCAAAAAATTGTACAGTGCATGCCAGGCCAGTTAATGTCAATTTTGTATGTAATGTTTATAGAAAAACACTATGCACACTGATGCATCCACTACTGTCATTTAGGTTAAGTACTCACACATGCCAATGGACTAAACAGGTAAAATCATGTTTTGTACATCATGTTTTAGTTTTACACAATTTGTAGTTTACTGAATCGCACTTATAAACTGCTCTCAACATCTGTGTTTTCAGACCCTCAAATCAACCGTTGCTGTGTGAATGAATGCCCAAAACACATATAACCCTATTCTTAGTGTGAGTAGCCCACTGAAAACACTCACAAATGCGTGCTTTATCTACACAAGTATACAAGAAGGGTGTGGTTCCAGACTAAGTGCACCGTCAGACATGCAATCTCAGACACTGAGTTTTAATGTCTACACCTAACCCCGGCCCTAACCCTAACATCACAGTGATGTCACTTGCTCTATTGAGTGCATGTGTCTGAGAGTGCATGTACAAGTCACAGACATTATTGAATTATACACCTTTATAGCTCTGGACATAAAGGAATATAGGAGTATCATTTTCAATAGGCTATCCAAAAACAAAACAAAAACGATGGCACATCAAGCCATCAACCAACTGCAACCATTTACTGTAACTCCCCGCACTACCTAGCAAAAGTGCAGTGTTTATTCGTGATTAAAAATAATTGTTAACATTACAATTATGCTAATGCTATTTCGAGCGCAGTTGCTACGGATAACATGCATGGTTTCAAGCAACTCGCTGGTAGAGAAAACAAAAGGTCATGTAAACAATCCACTACTGAAAATTAAACAAACAAACAAACCCTCCTATATACAGTAAATCCCACAATGCACCTGATGTAGCTCCCCTGCTGAGCTGGAGTGCCAGTGTCTGCCAGCACCGCTTTGGGCAGTGGGGCATACAAAAAAAGAAAAAACCTGAAAATTGAGCAGCCGACCCCACCCCTCTTTGTCAGCTGTCGACCCCATTAGCAGTTTGGGGTCTGCGTAAATTATGCAGGAGCTTAAATTCATTTTTAAATTTTAATTGTGGGCTGTCTGGAGACATGCATTAAGGGAATCCTCCTAAGTGATTCTCAGCATCCGAGGCTGCATTTAACTGCTCATTACGGAGGTTGGGAAAGTGGATGTGAGAGAGGCGGATGGGATGGGCCACCCCTTCCTCCCTTGAGAGGCTTTGCGTCGTGCTTTGACAGCCACTGGCCCCTCATAGGAAGCACAAGGAGACCCACTTTAGCCTCTTTTTTTTTTTTTTTTTTGGGGGGGGTAAAATGATCTTGGCAAATAGTAAAGAGCTTCACGTTGTAATTATCAGCAATTAACCCACATTTAGCTAGCACCAAATCTTCCAGCGTCAAAATGAAGTTTGTCAGCCAGTCGGGTTTCTGACGACATTCTTTATGAATATGAAGTCAAGTACAAATGCAACACTCAATTGAATGTATTGCTAATTAGAAGCTTTTAGCTAGCTATTTAGTTACATTTCACCTTGACATCATCTGTCTGTCTGCCTGTCTTGTCTGTCTATCTATGTGAAGTTTCACAAACTAATTTCGAGAGAAGCATGTGACGTGATTGATCGCGGCTGGTCTCTCATCTGTAATCATTAGTAAGCCAATCGGATCATTCCAAACTCACAAAAAAATTGCCCGACTAGCATTACTCCCTCATCTTCGTTTTTTGAAGAATTCCCCCCCCATCTCCTCCTTTCCTCCTTTAGAAGGGTGAGCTCTCGAGAACTACCTGATCTCATACCTCCTTACATGCTCATTGACCAGGCGAGAGACCTGGGCTCAATTATCTCTAAGCTCAGGGTTCTCTCCCAGGACATCATGCCAAACCTGCTATTATTATCAAGCAATATCTAAGTATGAACTAAAAAAAATAAATAAATCTGTTAATTAACATGTTCCATATTTTATGATTCACAGTTTTTTTTTTTTTTTTTTACCATTATAAATTTCATTATGGGAGTTTTATCCCTGCTTTGTCAACTTTGATGTTGGAAATGCAGCTTAACAGTTTGACTTTTATTCACATTTTAGTACTTTGTAACAATGCATTGTTTAAAAAATAATATATAAAGTATTAAATTATTAAATTAACAGAAAATGTACTGGCAGTTTATAACAGGTTTTTGTACTATACTTTACAAAACCAAACCACAGCAACGTCACTTCAAACTAGTGGTGTAACAGATTCGGATCACATTATGTTTTTTTTTTTGCCACAGATTGGACCTATTTTCCGATCAGCCAAAAAAGGGGAGGAGACAAATGTCATTTGCTTTCAATTTATTACAAAAGCAGTACTGCAAGAAACTTTAAAAATAAAACAAAGAAATAATCAGCTGAGTAAAATATTCAGTACTGTGAAAAATTCATTATTACTACTACTGTTGCTGATAACGCTAAATGTCTAACATTTTACGTTGTACAATTTAGCTATTTTTAGTCCAATTTTCAATAAATGATTCAGTTATTTACTCATGTAACTTCTTGTTTCATTTCTTCATGTACAATTTTTGAAGAATTATTCAGTGACATATTTTCGATGGCTGGTTGTCGCCACCTATTGGTTAAATAATGTAACTGCTGCCTACAACTTTCATTTTTGAGCGTCATGTAACAGTTTTTCTCAGTTGCTTTGGTACATTTCTCAGATCAGAATTGAAATTTGCAAAACAGTGAGCAAATAACAAATAACAAATAGCAAAGCACCATGGTCTCTTGCTCAAAATCCTTAGTTCATCTCTCAAAATTAAATTTCTGTGTCAATAAACAAGTCAGTTCCGACAGAATGACAAGTCCTTGTGTCATTGTGCACGGATAAGACAGTCAAATTACTTGGTCATGTTGTCAATAACAGTGTACTCTGGAGGGTTGTTCTGGTGTAAACTATAGCAATATTTTTTTGGCTGTTTGTACTGTAATTTGTTGCCAGATCATGTCATTGTGATCCAGAGAGGAAAAGACAGCCCTGCATAGCACAAAGAAAAATCTAAACAAAAGTAGAAATGTAAACATATCACTCTGATTTTAATCATAACCATCTGTGGTTATAACTATAAACTGTTATTTGAATTGTATACTGCAATCATTACAGATTTAGGAAGTAAAAAAAAAGAAGTATTAATCCGCGGGTCATTGTGTGTTCCGATTTATGGGTTGTGATCCTTATCCGCATACGTGGGTTTTGATTACGCCCCAACTTTAAAATATTAAAAATGTCAATAAAAGTCACTTTTTAAAAAACCAAAAAGTTGTTGGAGGAAAGATCGAGTTCCCATAATGCAATTCAAAAGCATATATACAAATTAAATATAATTTTAATTCATGGATTTTTTTTTTTACAATGCATCGATCCATTCAGCCATTAAAAATGATTATTTCCTAATTAATTTGTCATAAAAAGTCATAAATGCAGCTAAGCAAAGTTATGCTTCATTTTCCAATGTATAAAATCATAATTCATTCAATGCAATGAACTATATTCTGTTCAGTGAAACGGAAGTATACTGTAAACAAGGAACAGTGTGGCCAGAAAGTATGTTAATATTAATAGAAAAAATATTAATGAACAACAATTACACAAGCTAAAAAGCTATTAAAACCATTCATCCATGAGGACACACAATGTTGTTTACTAGACTGTTTAGAGCCCTCTAAAGAGAAAGCATCATTTAATTTTAAACAAAATGTATTCTCGATTAAAAAAAAAAAAGAAAAATAATAATGTTTTAATATATATTTTGTTGACTGATGGCATATAAAAGTACAATAAGGGTTTTGTGAATCAGATACACACACCTGCCACTTTATTAGGTACACCTTACTAGTACCGGGTTGGACCCCCTTTTGACTTCAGAACTGCCTTATTCCTTTGTGGCATAGATTCAACAAGGTACTGACAAATATTCCTCAGAGATGTTGGTCCATATTGACATGATATAATCACGCAGTTGCTGCAGATTTGTCGGCTGCACATCCATGATGCGAATCTCCCATTCGAACACATACCAAATGTGCTCTATTGGATTGAGATCTGGTGACTCTGGAGGTCATTTGAGTACAGTGAACTCATTGTTATGTTCAAGAATCCAGTCTGAGATGATTCACGCTTTATGACATGGTGTGTTATCCTGCTGATAGGCTGTGGCGTTAACACGATGGTCAAATGGTACTAATGGGCACAAAGTGTGCCAAGAAAATATCCCCCTCTCCATTACACCCCTACCACCAGCCTGAACCGTTGATCAGAATGTTGAAGGCAGGATGAATCCATGCTTTCATGTTGTTGATGCTAAATTCTGACCCTACCATCCGAATGTTGCAGAATAAATCGAGACTCAACGTTGGCAATGTTTTTCCAATCTTCTATTGTCCATTTTTGTGCAAATTGTAGCCTCAGTTACCTGTTCTTAGCTGACAGGAGTGGACCCCGGTGTGGTCTTCTGCTGCTGTAGCCCATCTGCCACAAGGTTTGACTTGCTGTGCATTCAGAGATGCTCTTCTGCCACTCACTGGATATTTACTTTTATTTCGGACCACTCTCTGTAAACCCTAGAGATGGTTGTGCATGAAAATCGCAGTAGATCAGCAGTTTCTGAAATACTCAGACCATCAACAACCATGCCACATTCAAAGTCAATTGAAATCACTTTTCTTCCCATTCTAATGCTCGGTTTGAACTGCAGCAGATCGTCTTGACCATGTCTACATGCCTAAATGCCTTGAGTTGCTGCCATGTGATTGACTGATTAGAAATTTGCGTTGATGAGCAGTTGGAAAGGTGTACTTAATGAAGTAGCTAGTAAGTGTATATTGCTAAAATAACACCTGTGTGCACTTTAAAACAAATTCAACTTTATAACTTTAATACGTTTCTCGAATGAAGAGCTTTGCATTTACTTTGCCCTTTTTTTCCCACCATCGTCGACCAATGTCCCTTTTGTTAGCCATAACACTTTAATCAGCTTTGGCTGTATGTGTGTTTACATTCATCACAGCAATTTCTGCCAAGACCGTCATTACGCATTATCTTATCATTTCATAAATATACATGTAAATGACCTCTAATCTACTGATTTATAAACAGAGCGCACCAATAACAAGGACTGAGATGTCCAAGGAATTATGCAAATTCAAGGGGCCGAACCAGGGGGCTTGTTTGCCCTCAAAGCAGCCCACATTAAACAGCTCATCTGGCAGAATTAGTCGTTGCAAGCCAAAGTAGGTTTAATCCTTCATTAGTTTAGCTATGCATGAATAGGTACTCAGCCGCTGGTGCCAACAGCAGCGACTGTACCGCCGATACTGAGTGACACTGGAAAACTTTATTGGTTGATTTACATTTTGATGATAACGTCTGTTATTACACAAGAAAATGTTCATATCATCAAATGTGGCTCGCCACAACGGCGGAGCTAATTTCCCCAACCCAAGGTCAAGATTAAATATTATTGGGTGTAAAAGATGAATAAAAGCCTGGCCATTCTTCTTACAATAAAGGGGCCATGTCAGAGCAAATTCAACTCTTTCATTTCGAAGGAGACGTGCTAATCGTAAAAGTAATGAGAAAAGTAAAAGTCTATAAAGGTCTGGGGGTCACTGGAGTCATTAGAGAGTGATGTAGCTTGTAAGTTCACAAGCAGATCTGCACTAATATGGCAAGTGCATATTTATGCTTTTGAAAGTACGTTTCAGTTAGCATCAAGATAAATTCTACAGTCAGATATGATGATAAGGCAGTTCGGGGTGAGAAATTATGATAATACTTAATAAAGTCACACTATTAAATAAATGATAAACTATGGCTTTTGCTTCAATATACGTCTATTTTGTTGCTTATTAATAGTTATTAAGGTAGTAGTTAGGTTAGGGATGTAGAATAAGATCCTTCAGAATATGTACTTTAAACAGAGTACAAATAAACAGACTTTGAGCTCTATTTTAATGATCTAAAGTCTAAAGTGCATAGCACAAAAGCATTAAGAATCCACTTTTGCTATTTTAAGGATGGAAAAATACACTCTGCGCTCTGGTGCATGGTCTAACAGGGTTGTGCTTATTCTCTTAATGAGTTATCGGTGTATTTTGAGCATAACGTGTATTAAACCAATCAGAGTCTCATCTCCTATTCGCTTTAAGACTCAGTTGTGTCGCGCCATGGCGCATTTGCTATTTACATGGTGGACTTTGTAAGTGGAAAAACCGAATGCTTCACAAGCAAGAAAACAGTTAAACAGGCCATCTGCAGCATGAAGATAAAGAATGAGCATCCTCCGTTCGGCCTCTTTACTTTACTTTTATTCTTTACTTTACTCCTTTACTTTCGTGGAGTATGGAAACGGTGTTATACACACTCCACTTAAGACATCCATTAGCCTACATACTTAATTTGTTTGTTAAGCGCTGTTTTTAACCTATTTTTAAATTCAGTTCTAATAATAAATGACCAATAATAATGAAGTGTGGTCAAACAATGGAGTTATATCCAAGCACACGTCCTATTCTTATGCTCCATATGGTGATGCAGATGCATACATCTCCAAAACCTGACAGGTGAACACATCTAAACTAGTTTTTATTAAAAACAAATATAAAAATGCATATAATAAATAATACTGCTAAAAATAATGACATTATACAAATGTAAATTGTCATAAACAAACTGAAAATTAACAAAATTAAAAAATTTAAATGAGGCATGGAGGTTGTGGTTTTTATATTTATGTACAAAATAATAATTTTTGATACATTTTAATCCTTAGTTTTTCATATGTAAAGATATTTGTGTATTGCTGTACATCCTGTGTGTATTAAGCAATGTGTAAGCGTTTGGACCTGCATAGGCGTATAACTAACACGCTCTGTGCTAGACTTTAGACCAGCTTTTTGTTGGTCAATGGCGCGATCAGTTCCTCAAATTAGCAACGCGCCAACAATGCGCCTAAACACACATCCTTTTTATACCATATAAATGTATTAGATCTGTATTAGATCTAAAATGCATAATAGAATAATTAATAGAACATTTTTTTTTTGGTATTTTTGGCTTCTGGCAGTAATACGTCATGATGACATTAGTTTGTACGTTTAAGTCAGATTACAGCTATGGACGTTGAAAGCAACACCGTTTTTAGACCAAGATATATTGAGTGTTATGATCACCAGAGATCGAGCGGCTGCAAATCGCTGGTAAACATGCAGATCACTATGAGGACTACAAATCTGCTGATATATAGACTACAAGTTCCAGTCATGCCCAACACACACTCACACCGGTTCCTGATCCTGACTGACTGAAGACTGATTACTAGGACTATAATTACAGTGCACCCACACATCAGGGCTGAGTCTTTTTATACTAAATTGTGAACTTGACACATTTTCCTTGCCTTGCATTGCCGTGTTTTTGACCCTCGCCTTGTTTCTTTGTTTATGTTACCTGTTTCCTGCCTGTACTAACCAATCGCCTGTGTTTCTGACAACGACTCTGGATTTGCCTGCATATGTTTGCTGCTGATTGTGACCGCTGCTTGCCTGACCATTTTGTTTAATAAACCTGCGTTTGGATCCGCACTTCCTTTGTCAGCATCCACATTACATTGAACCTATTGTACTTTTGTATTTGCATTTCTTCAGTAAACCTTTTTTAAAAGAATATTCAGTTTTACTCACGTCCTTTCAAATACTGGTTGTTGTACTAGCTGCAAAAGATAGTACATAAGGATGTGCACAAAAGGTGTGCCACTACATACATAGACAATAGCATCACAATCCAAATACTGTATGTACTATAGGTATTTTCTCCTCATTGTATATGCCTATGAATCCCTAATAATAATTATGTTGTATGTTATATGTATTATGTTAATTTGCATATTATTTAATACAAAAAATATATACATATTTTATACCCATAATGTCATATTAAAGAGATAGTTCACCTAACAATGAAAATGTGTTGCTAATTTCCTCCCCTCAGGCCATATAAGATGTAAGCAACTTTTTTCTCTTTAAAAAAACATCAAAGACATTTCTTTGCTGAAACCATAGTTCTCGGTGATGAATCACCAGTTTCAGCTAAAAATATATTTTTAATGTACAGTACTTCTTCTGAAAAAAAAAAAAAAAGTCATCTACGTCTTGGATGGGGAGTAAACTAAAATCAACCTTTCATTTTTTGGGTGCTCTATCCCTTTAAGAACGTTTGTTAACACATTCTATGAAGCTCATGCTTAGAATGAACTATAACTCTGTTTATAATTATATAATAGTCTTTAACATAACTTTTTTACTATATAATAGTGTTTAATAAAAATTGTAAAGAGTATGGTTGACAACAGAGGTGAGGATGCAAATGCAGCTTTATTTTGGGATGGTCATACAGGCAAGTTCAATACACGAACAGGCAGGAGCATAAGGGTAATCCAAGAGTTTAGTTAAAATAGAGGCAAATGGTCAGGACAGGCAGCAAAACAACATAAATAATAAACAAGGCAAGGGTAAAAAACACAGTAAGGCTAAACAGGAAACCAATTTAAAATGCTCATTTACAGGACACAAGACACAGCAAAGTGCGTGAGAATGTGAGATGTATAAATAGTCCAAATAATGAGTCAATTATGAGCCTCAGCAGTGTGTTTGCAATCAAGGGGTATGTGGGCCAGGTGTGTGAGTGAAGTAAATGATGGGATCTGTAGTGCAGTTGAATGTGAGTGTTGTCCAGCAGCCTGCAAGAGCAACACTTCTGGTGATCATGCACTCATTTGTTTTCCTTCGGCTTATTCCCTTTATTCATCAGGGGTCGCCACAGCGGAATGAACGCCAACTTATGCAACATATGTTTTACACAGCAGATTCCCTTCCAGCTGCAACCCAGTACTGGAAAACACCCATACACACTCATTAACACACATTTTAGTTTATTCAATTTATCTATAGCACATGTCTTTGGACTGTGGGGGAAACTAGAGCACCCGGAAAAAACCCACGCCAACAAGGGGTGAACATGCAAACTCCACACAGAAATGCCAACTGACCCAGCAGGGACTCGAACTAGTGACCTTCTTGTTGTGGGATGACAGTGCGAACCACTGAGCCAACGTGTAGCCCATAATAACAACAATAGTCTTAACAATTCTACAAATGTATCTATAAAGACACAACAAACATTATACTGTATTATAATGATAGTTATAGCTACATTTATAATAGTGTTAATAATAATTACTAGTAATGCATTTTTTTCAACGCACATTCATAACACATTATACACTGTTTTATAAGTATCAATTAGTCAGTTACTTAAAGCCATTAATGGTGCATTTAAGAATGTTAGTAACTTTATTATGACTCATAAAACATGTTTATAAGGCAACAATATCAAAGCAATCATTTATTTGACAGAATAAAATCTGTTAACTTACTAAGGATTCTATAACCATGGTATAAAACTGTTTTAAAAGACTGCATCTTTATATTGTAAATACAATCATGACTAACTAAATAATACTTTCTAACGCATGTATAACGTGTTATGAACATGTGCTTTGAAAAATGAACTGCATCACTAATAAGTATTCATAACACTAGTGTAAATAACTGTCATTATAATGCATTATAAGGTTTGTTGTGTATTTATAGATACATTTATAGAGCTGCCATGACTGATTATAAATAATTGAAGACTTCAGATGCAAAAGACGCTAAACGCCATTTTCGCCAAAAATGAGCCAATGACATTGAGCGAATGTTTTAGGTACGTAGTACATGTTCAACAAATATTTTTGCTTCAAATAATCTAAATCGCAGCGTCAGCCCATTCAGAAATATCCATTTGTTGGCAAAAGCCTCTAAACGCCACTTGCCTTTGACAGCAAAAGCCGCAATGTCCCAAGAACCAATCAGAAGGCGGGTTTTGAATCATATGTTTTCAATGTAATGGCACGCAAATATCAAAAATGACAACAGTTCCTTAGAATTTTATTAATGTAAATTTTAATGTTTTTGAATAATGCACTTACTTGACAGATTTCATTCATTTATTTTCCTTCTGCTTAATCCCTGGTTTATCAGGGGTCACCACAGTAGAATGAACCGCCACTTACTTGACAGATTTATGTATTATGTATGTGTTTTATGTTTGGTAAAATAATTTCTAATTGTATCTTCAGTGATTTTTCAACTAAATTACAATGTCTTGTCCCAATAGGTGGATTTAGAGGTTTTTGCAAAAAAAGCACAAGTGGATTTAGCTGGTTTTGAAACAAAAGAAAATCTACCTTAAAGAATTGTCTGTGACATTTTTGAAAAAAGTTATTTTATTTACCAGCTAATAACCTTATCATTACATATAAAATGAAACTTCTAAACCTAATCAGAGGAGCCTGATAGAAAATGCTCATTTACAAGAAAAGAGGTCCGATGGATTAAGAGGGTTTTGCATCTGAACTCTTCAGTTATAATTCATCATAAACATGAGCTTCCTAGAAAGTTACCAAACATGTTTTACCCCTCACAAATAAAATTACTAATACAACATGCAATGAAAATTGTTCATGTGAAGAAATTGTGTCACAAATAACTTATGATTATAGAAGCAAAGAATATGTTAATGAACATAATTAATACTAATTAAAATCTCCTAAAGTCATTCATCCATAATGACTAAATGTAGACCTCTCCAAGAAAAAAAGCATTGTTTTCCTTTTGTTTGGTTTTTGTTTTGAAAACACTAATCTGAATGCAGGAAGACAGACTGAGTCATTCTAATAGAGCAGAAAACAAAAAGTGTGGCAAACAGAGGAGAGGACAGAGGAGAGGTCAGATAGAGGTGTCCAACTGAATGCAGAATACACACTATACTGAAAATACAAGGAAACACAACAGGCTGCTGAGGGGGAAACAAAGAAAATCTCTATAATCAGCAAGCCAACAGATGTCTCTTTACATGTCCAACGATAAAGAAAACAAAATGGCGACTTCGACCCATATAGAAGTACAGATATTTGCCATTGCAGTAAAATAGAGGGTGCTTAGGAACATTAAGGTGATATGCAGTATGCTGAGCATCGACTATTAGGCTCTTCCAGCAGGAGAGCAGGACACGGCGCAGCAGGCTGTTATGGCTGCGAATCAATTTCCTCTTTTCTGATTAACACAGGTGTTTGGAGCACATAACAGGTGGCGGCGTTTATGAACATGAGAGACAATCAAGCCTGGGAGGATAAAACCAAATGGCTGCTCGTGCTGCACAACACTGAACTCAACAGACTACATGAAGTGTGCATGGATCGCGAGCGCACTTGAGTCAGAGCTCCTCCAATTTGTGCATTCATGTTGGGAAAACGTTTCCATTGGGGATAGTCAATAGAATAATCATGTTCTGAGTAATGCTTTTTACTACTTTCTTTTTACCTCACAGCTCCATTTTCCCCCCCTGGAATGGATGAATGGGAGCTGTTCACACATAATGCGTTTTTTCTTTCCAATGTGCTACTTTTCTATTGTTTTTCAATGTAAACACACGCTAGATAGACGTGTTTGATCATTGAGCTGTTGTCTTGAATCTTTTTTAGACGCTGTGTCGAGTTGAAAGATCTTCAACTTTCACAAGCAGAGCAGGTCATCACAGTCAGGTCCAAGTACAGTGGACCAATCAGAAGAGTTTGGAGGCGGGGCAACCATTTCGAGCTTCTGTTTATAGTACAAATTTGGCATGACCACTGTTTTATTTACCGTTAGATCATGGGGGAAGAGTTGGTCATTGTGACTTTGTCCAGATATCCTGAGTTATACACTATATCTTCAAGTGCTTATAATAACATATACATTTTTCCCCATCTCTAATGGGTCTGGTATTGTATCACGATCACAGTGCTGGGTGTAACACGTTACTAAGTAACACGTTACTGTAATTAAATTACGTTCATACTAAAAAAGTGGAGTAACTGATTACTGTTCATTTTTAGGTATTTTAATTACAGTTACTTATAATGTACTTGCGTTACATTGTAAAATAATTAAACTAGCTGAATATCATTATATAATTGTATTAATTTATCTACTAAAGGAAAACTCTGTCGCTTTAAAATCATCGTAGTACAGGTGCACGTAATTTTGCACGCGCCAGTTTGCTGCATAGTTAGATTCTAAAGCGGAAAATGTCGGACTCGGTTGAAGCGAGTGGCTGTTTTACGAAATGGAAATATTCTCATTACTTCACCTTTCTGAGACAAGCAATTACAGTAATATGTAAGCTATGTCCTGGATTCTGGGGAGAAAAAAAAAAAAAAAACTATCGGCCGCTGTCAACAGCACGAGTAATCTAAAGCACCTGACACGGCAGCATAGACGAACACTTCTGAGTGATCCTTGTTCATCATCTATGGATACCACCGCGGCAACTGCTGCTAAGCAGGCAAAACTTGATTTTACTTCGCCAGCGCAGAAAGTGTCTGAAGGTGAGCTTAAAAAATGATTGCAGGCTACGTTGTGGCACAATACCTGTGTCTGGCAAAAAAGCAGCACTGCTTGATCGATTTACCTTCCATAGTTACGCTTTGAGAGACTTGCGTTAATGAGATACAACCACTTTTTCAAAAACAAGGCAGCTAAGTAGTACAAAAAGGTTTTTGGAAAATATGAGTGTATACAGTTTAACTTAACTTTTCGTAAGTTAAGCTTTTTTGTTATTCAGATATGCAGAATAATATTTTTTTGTTATTCAGGAATTGAATAACAATTCCTAAAGAAGGTTACATTTCTTACTAAAAAATTATTATGTATGTAATTATTATAGAATGTTTTTTATAGAATGTAATAAAGATGATTCAGAAAGCTAAAAGGCTAAACTATTTCATGTTTGACTCGTATGTTTGATTTAATTATTTATTATTTACGGAGTTTAATATTTATTGTTTTTCCACTCAAGGTTTATAGGGATTTTTAAAGAAGTATTTAGTTAAATTACTTATTGAGTAATTAAGTTACTTTTCAGATACAATAATTAGATAAGTATTTTAAATACAACATTGATTAAGTAATTAGTAATTAATAACTTTTTTTAAAGTAACTTACCAAACACTGCACGATCATAATATTGCATCACATGGACCTCGCGCTGCACTGCACTTTTTAAAAACCCATTCCTGAGTGCAGTGTCTCTCATTTTTATTAGCAAAGAGGCATTCGGTGTGAATGAACCCTTGGGGTACGGTTTTATCAACTGACCACTATTATTTTAACCTCATTGCCAATTTGTATACGTCATTAATAGCCAGCTTAGAATTTAGCTTCTAATGAATACAAATAAAGATGCATATAACTATCGACACAAATAGCCTAGTGATTAGTGTGCCTACATATAACACTGAGGTGCTCATGGTGACCCGAGTTCAATTCCCGACTCTCATTGTGCTTTTGTCCAGATATTCTGAGTTATAAAATATAGGCCCAGTTTCACAAACAGGGCTTAGATTAAGCCAGGACTAGGCCTTAGTTAAATTAGGCTATTTAAGCCAAATTTGTAAAAATGGCCTTAGAAAAATATATTACTGGTGTGCACCTGAAGAAAAAAAAAATGACACTGATGTATTTTAAGACATCTCACTGCAAGTTATTTTGAGTTGAGACAGCTCAAACACGCAATTTAATCTTGACTAGCCTTAAACCTTGTTTGTGAAACCGGGGGCTACAGTATTTTCAAGCGCTTATAATAGCATATTGTTTTTCCTGATCTCTAATGGGACCGTTATTGTCTTTATTAAATTACGTTCATAATATTGCAGCACATTTTTTAAAACCTATTGCTGAGTGCAGTGTCTCTCATTTTTAGAAGCAAATATGCATATGGTGTGAATGAACCCTTGGGGTAGGTTTTCATCAAGTGATGACTACTATTTTAACCTCACTGGTAATTTATATACGTCAATAATAGCCAGCTTAGAATTTAGCTTCTAATGATTATAAATAAAAAATAATCTTTGCACATTGATAAAACATTTTACAATGTTTTATAAGTATTAATTAGTCGATTACTTAGAGCCATCAATGGTGCATTGATAAAGGTTAGTAACTGTATTATGACTCACAATAAATGTTTATAAGGCAACAGAGTTCTTAAACTTACTAAGGAGTCTGTAACCATAGCACCAAAAACTGTCAATGTAGTTGTGCATTTATCCTTCTGCGTGCTGTTTGTGTTGCTCTGCAATAACACTTCTGAAACGCTAGCTGGCAGTAGGATTTTATGTTCCTCTGTACCATGTATCTTTGTGGGTGTTTTGTTTTTTCTGAATGCTACAAGTAGCTTAAACTCGCTCATTTGCAGGAACCGGTGGACATGCAACAACTTTAATCTTAAGGCAAACACAAAACAAAAGTTTCGATCTAGAGCTCCCTCACACAACTCAACACTTGAAAAACAATCGGACTCGTGGCTCTCAGCACTGTCCACGCTCGTCACCACTACCAATAAATCAGAAGTATAAATCAGCCTTAACACTGAGGTGTTCACAGTGACCTGAGTTTGATTCCCAGCTCAAGATCCTTTGCCAATGCTTCCTCTCTCTCTCTTCTCCTCATGTTTTACCTGTCTTCACTCCACTATTAATAAAGGTTAAGAAAAAAAAAACTTAAATATAATTACAAAAAAGATATAATCAAGCCAAGCAGGTTAGCAAAATGTTTGGCAAACAAATCTAATGTGTAAATGACCGGTGAGTGGCACTAAAAGGTCAATGTTTCTTTGCATTTGAAAATAATGTTATAGATCAGGGGTTCTCAACCTTTTTCACTTCGGGGGCCACTTCTTTCTCTGATCAATTTTTGAAGGCCCACCTGTCTGACATTTTCTCTAAAATGTTTGCATAAAATGCATTTAAACTTTAATTTATTAACATAATAACATGTAATGTATATATTATACATTTGTTGTGCCTTCTATTATTTTCTGTTATCAGCATTTTATAAAAAATATAGAATTTTATTTAAATTTAAATATATATAAAACTAAAACTGTATAATATATATTAAAATTAATATATATATATATATATATATATATATATATATATATATATATATATATATATATATATATATAGACAGAACATAGACAGATTCAACAGTAAGATTGCAAAAGTCCAGCTTCTGCTTTAAACTGGACTGACTGAGTATCTACTATTAAATATCCACTATTTAAAAATATACAGACAAATGTAAAACACAGTTAAACACCCTAAATCTGTTGAAATGCCTCAATCTGATGCCGGTTGAGTTGCAGCTGGATATTATTGGGAGATCGCAGACAGAAACAATGAACAGCCCGCAAGAGCACGTCTGAAGCTCAGATGCAAGTTTATTTTACATTCTATAGTAGAAACACCATTGAGCCTCGCTAGATCCTCCTGAATGGGCGTGTGTCCATTATAAAACACCCACAGGACATTAATTTGGACAACTATGTGGATATATTAAATAGTTCACACAAAAATACACAAAGAGAGACTTTCACTTTCACTTCATGCATGGTTTGTGAATGAACAAACTTGTGTGTACTAGTTGCAGACGCAAGTCTGAAATAATCAATCCGAAAACAGGAGAAAGTGCATTATTTCGATCATTTTAATATAGCATATTAATAATTAAATCCAAAAATTATAGTATAATATTGAGAGTTATTTTTAAGCTATCTCGCGGCCCACCAGGATTGCTGAGGCCCACTAGTGGACCGTGGCCCACCGGTTGAGAATCCCTGTTATAGATAATGCTACACAATACCCTGAGCTAAACATGACTGAAACTGTCAACCAAAGAAAACATGAGCTTAAATTGTATTTACTAAAGCAACCATGCCATTTCAATTAGTCTCTTTAAATATTTAAATTCCTGCATAATGTATTGAAATACTGCCAAACACACTGCTAGCACATTTTCATTTCTTCAAAGAAGAATTGATTTTCTGTTTCTATTGTTAAGCGAAGCTAGCAGTCAACAAGCAAGTGGTAACCAGTTGTTGTTTTGGGTTTATAGTACTATAGTAGGGGTCACCAACATGGTGTCTGTGGGCACCAGGTCGCCCGCGAGGATCACATGAGTTGCCCGCGGGCCTGTTCTAAAAATAGCCACCAGTAATCTGCATCTAATATTTTTTGTAGCTATTCTTTTTAAATCGCACTTGCATTTGTGTAAATTTGAAAATTACATTAAGATATATATATATATATATATATATAAACTTTTTATTAGATTAATATTTTATTTTGTTAGATCAGAGCTAGCTGATCTCTACAGCAACGGTTGCGGGCACAAATTAAACTGCTAGCGTGCACAGCAAAGGGGAAAAGATGATCCCTGAAAACATGGCAGAAAAAGAAATAAAACATAATTTTCACAGTGAATAGGAGGAAGAGTTCTTTTTTTCTTCATTTACGGTGCGACTGTGGCGATGGCAAAGCAGCACAATGCTGAGAGACATTTCAGAACGTGTCACACAAGCTACCATGCTAACTACCCACCAGGCAGCGCACTACAAGTGGAAAAAGCCTGTGAATTAAAGGAAGGTTTCTGCAAACAGCAGTCTTTTTTTCACGAGACTGGTGAAAAACCCCCAAAAAGCAACGGAAGCCTCCCTTAAGCTGGATTTATACTTTCGCCTAGCGCCGCATCGCGCACCTCCGCTGACTGCGCGCGCACCTCGCGAAACGGACGAGGCTTTTATACTTGCCGCGTTCGCCGTTGTGATATTCTTTAAAACGACAGGGGGGCGGTCAAAAGTAACTGACCGTAAAGACAGACAGATAACCAGAGAGGTAGAAAGTTTCCGGAACTACGTCATATCATTAATATCATTCACGATTTTTTAACATTATTATTATTGTTTTTATAAATTATTTTAATGATTATAAGGATCTTTATAACAATTCCAAGATTTTTTTTTAATCAAATTTGATGCATCACTTGCTTTTGTTCATATCTCAGACAGTTTTACCTATTAAAGTTTATTAAAATATTAATGACAAGAGAACATGGGCTGCACTACAAATATTTTCTTTATTATGGCAAGAATAAAAGCAAAAAAAAAGCACACTTACTAAAAAATAGATTTAGATTTTTAGATTTAGCCGCTCCACAATTCACATATTAACTGTCTGGCTAGTTTCTGTCCTTTACTTATGCTAAAAGGGTAATAATGGTCCAACATTCCTGACCATTATCACCAATAAAGCCTAGAAAAACAGGCATCAGTGTAAACCGAAAGGTTCAAATATTCATTTCCAGTTTTCAAAGCAATAATTTCTTAATTCATTTTAGTTTTGTAGTTATTAAATTGTTTGAAATTCAAAATTGTAACATATACATCAGTGTAAAACCTATGACTGGTGGATAAATGACTGGTTTCTTTAATTGTGTACTGGGTCTCCACTTTGCCATGGCCTCTTTTGGCTTTAACAAACTCATCCCTCAGGTTTTTCCAAACCTTTTAACATAAACTTTCCTCCTTTCTTACTGCTGTTGCAATTTCTAGCCAAGAATTATTGTTCATCAGGTTATCTGTATGATCACGGATCATAAAGATATGAGTACAGTCGTACTGTTTCAGTCAAAATCTCTTCAAAGTGGTTCATATTCAACTCAAATCAAACGCGGCGCCGCGCGCACTGTTCGCTTGGGTCTCAAAAAATGCCGTGCGCACCGCCAGCCGAAATCATGTCGCGCGCACTCAAAGCGAACTTCCGCTAACACCGCGATGACGTCACATTCGCCGCGCGCACTCAAGCGAACTAGCGGACGCGTCGAGTATAAACCAGGCTTTAGAGCTACACATTCCTTGATTAAGAAAGTCATTTTCAGACGAGAAGGCAAAACTGTGCTTAAAGAGGAAAACAGATGTAATCTCCACTCTCTTCGATGTCCAACTCGGGGCAATTACAATGGTTAGAAAAGTGTCGACTATGCAATAAAATGCTGTAGATTTGGGGATAATTTCAGTCAAATCTGAAAGTCGACTTATGTTATGGGGCAGCACGATGGCGTAGTGGGTAGCACAATCGCCTCACAGCAAGAAGGTCGCTTGTTCGAGCCCCGGCTGGGTAAGTTGGCATTTCTGTGTGGAGTTTACATGTTCTCCCTGTGTTTCCTCCGAGTGCTCCTGTTTCCCCCACAGTCCAAAGACATGCGGTACTGTTGAATTGGGTAAGCTATATTGGCCGTAGTGTATATGTGTGAATGAGTGTGTCTGGATGTTTCCCAGTGATGGGTTGCAGCTGAAAGGGCATCTGCTGCGTAAAACATATGCTGAATAAGCTGGCGGTTCATTCCGCTGTGGCGATCCCAGATTAATAAAGGGACTAAGTTGAAAAGAAAATGAATGAATGAATGAATGAATGAATGAATGATTTATGTTACACAATTGATTATCTGTACAAACATGGTACAATGTTTTGCATGAATTGTTAAAAAATTGTTAGTGGCTAGTTAAAATATTGTAGAAGTGATCATTTGAATATGTAAATACTTGCAGTGATTTATAGAAATAAAATGTTGCATATTGATATTTATCCGTTTTCTACCTTGTTAAATCATTGTTGACAACTATTGTGAGAAATCATTAACATGATCAGTGTCTTCACATAGATGAATATCATTAATTATTAACAATAACATACAACAAAGTAAATTGAGCAATTTTGTTATTTGAAAAGTGTGTATCAAGCTGGTAGCCCTTCACATTAATAGGTAACCAGGAAGTAGCTCTCAGTTTCAAAAAGGTTGGTGACCTATCATAGTACAGTAGTAAAGTATAGTATGAAAGATTGTTTGGTGGCATCGGTGCGATTGCTTATGATGCAATAATATTACAGTGTCTGAAAAAGATAACCAGGTAACAGGACTGCGTAATATCATTGTGCCTGCTGCAGCCATGGTACAGCCACAAAATACATTGATTATTAAGCCAGCATGTGAGTACAGTTTCTCGACACATTGACCTAGAAAATAGCAACTTTTCATTTTCTGTCAGTCTTAGTACATGATTTAACTACAGAAGAGTCAAGCTTTACATATGAAAACTATCAATTTTATCCCTTTACTGCACTCAATGATAGATCTATAAGAAAATATTTGACTGTTTTTCTTTTCCTAAAATGGCTTAACTTGAAGTGCTTTAAAAAATATTTTGGAAAAATGTATTTTTTAAGGAACTTTATGATATGTTGCCACATGGCAACAACATCCAACAGTGGATCTAACTAAAAAATGTCTAATTTAGAACTTTCCTTATAATTAATAAGTTTGTTATTTAAAATGATTTAATTGGTGTTGCAGTATTAGAAGCTTTAACACAGAACTTATGAATGACACCTTATACATACTTTCCAACAACTGATATTCCCACAGCTTTCATTTATTCCATTCTTTTTTGCTGAATATTATTAAAAACAAACATAATATTGTATTGTCATGTATACAACACACAGTCAATATAAATATTTTCTCCAGTAAATATACTAACAAATAAATAACAAGTCTAGTATATCCAGATGCATCAGAATAATGTAGCTACTAGCTAACAAAGTTTATATATTATTCTTTATACTTTACTACGCCTGTCTTATCTGCTTCAGAGCTAGCATATTTGAACTGTCTTCATCACTGCTCTTATCAAATGTCCAATCTGCATCATTCTCATGGTCACTTAAACCCATCTCATCCTCACTTTCATCTGCAGGAAGAGCCAGTTCTGTCCTTTTCTTGTTTTACTTACCATAGAACATGGTGGTGCTCGCTAATACACTGTTCCCTGTATTCATATCTGTTCAAAAGTAGTATTGTCTAATGCAAATGCCATTAACATACAACTACATTATATTACTAGCATTCATGTTGTTAATGTTACAACTTAAAAGTTCACAGCTGACCTTGCTAGCTGGCTAACCCATTGCAATATTGCACGTTCCACTATTCCACAGTGTTGACATTTGGGAACACATAGATTTGATCGATTTACAAAAAAACTGACTTGATAAAAACTTTTTTGAGTTGTGAATGTCATCATAACTTACTGGAGGTGATGTTTCAGATTTTTTGTGGATCTGACATAATTTGATCCTACATTTGCATTCAGCAACAACTCACAACAAACGCCAGTCTGTCAGAAATCGAGCTACAGAAAAACACTGCATGTCATGTGACTTAACCAAAGCACATCATTGGCTACATTAAGGTCTTCTCTCTGAAAAATTTTAATGTTGGTCTTAAAGAAACAGTGGCAGGGAAATGAACAAAAATATCATGCTGCCATATGACAACACCATGCAGTAGAGGGTTATTGTATTTTAAGATGCTAATGGTCTAATCAAAGTCAATGATCTATGCTAAGCTAAGCTAAAACTGCTCCAACCAGTCCTGGAGATTGACCGAATGGATTTTAAAATGCTTAACTGTAGGGGAGTTGTAAAGTAAGGCTAAAGTAAAGTAATCCTTTAAAGTTTGATAGCCAACAACCATATAAAAAATATGTGTCATCTTATTTATCATCTGAGGCGTTTGCCATTAGACACTAAAAACATATGTGAACCAAGAAAACAGAGTAGATAACCAGCGGTAAGACATCGCTGTCGCCACCTTGTTTGACTAGTGTTTTTGGCCATGTACTGTAAAAGTCATACTAATTGGTGCTGGATGTATATATAGCACCTGTTGAGTTGACACTGTTGAAGCGAAGGGAATAACAGCAGGCGTTTTGGTGCCCTGACAGTGAGAGACTGCGGAGATTAAGGGTCTTCATGTGTAGGAGTGTGCGGTGAGAGGAAGCTCTTTTTCTGCAGGCTGAGGCCACTTCAGGTACTGCTAATGAACTCTGCCAACCGCACTCAGCACCAGCAACTCAAGGGCTTTTAGTTTCCAAGGTGAACGCGTAGGCATGCAAGTCTGCCATCGCATGCAAAGACCATCCAACTTTCTCGAGTGTTTCATTATGACATTGAGCCATGACAGAGTTCGAGGCTCTTCAAGAGATGGGTTTCATCGCAGCACCCAATGCGCTGAACAAGACTGCACGATCTGAGGCCTTTGTGAATATATATTAGAGACATATAAGATGGAATAAAGCTTCATTTCATCTTGACTAATGTATGAGGATTTTTGCATCCCTGAGAACTACATTCCCTTTAAATGATTTAACATCAAATTAAAGCACTAAAGGATCAAATTAAAGCATTGGAGGATGTAGAATAAAAAAAAAAGTATTGATATCTTTATGCACAGATTCAGAAAAACTTTAATTATAATTAACTTTAACTAAAATTATAATTAAAGTTGAAGCTGGTTCATTGCTTACGTTGTTGATATCATTTAAACTAAATAACAAAACAATTGTATATAACCACTTTTTAACCACACTATAACCACTTTATGACCATTATCACAATATAACCACTTTTTTTGTCAAATTTTGGCCCCAAATTCTTAATTTGGATTAATAATACCTGTTCTATCATCCCCGTGTCACATGTGAGGTACTTAAACATTAAATATATATATAAATATATGATATACTATGATATAAAGTCGTTATTACTTAATTATTAAAATTATTATTATTTCTGGTAATTATTAAAAGCATATTAATTAATTAATTAATTATTTGATTTATAAATATGATATATTATGATATATAAAGGCATTTGAACATCTTAAATCATATGAAATTGAATGAAATTAAAAAAAAAAAATTATTCTGAATTACTGGTATATTATTATTATTATTATTAGGTAATTATTAAAAACATTTAATTACTTATTATTTATTTATTTGTTTTTACTTTCACACATTTTTTCCAGAATTATTAAAAACACTTATTTATTTATTTGTTTGTTTATTTATTTATACTTTTGCACATTTTCCAGAATTATTAAAAATATATACAAGTTATTTATTTATTTATTTATTTATTTATTTATTTATTTATAAATATATGATATCCTATGACTATATATATAACAAATATATATATATATATATATATATATATATATATATATATATATATATATATATATATATATATATATATATATATATATATATAAAGGCATTATTACGTCTTAAAATATATGAAATTGAAGTTTTTACATTAATTTTTTTTTCATTCTGAATTACAGGTATATTATTGTTATTATTATTATTATTATTATTATTATTATTATTATTATTATTATTATTATTATTATTATTATTATGTAATTATAAAAATATGTATTCATTTATTAATTTTTACTTTCACACATTTTTCCAGAATTATTAAAAACATATTTATGTTATTTATTTATTTATTTATTTATTTATTTACTTGTTAGTTTGTTTTTACTTTCACACATTTTTCCAGATTTATAAAAACATATTTGTGTCATTCATTCATTCAATCATTCATTCATTCATTCATTCATTCATTCATTCATTCATTCAATTATTTATTTATTTTTTTTTTTTTTACACATTTTTCCAGAATTATTAAAAACATATTTGAGTTATTTATTTATAAATATATGATATACATATATACATATATTATATATATAAAGGCATTATTACATCTTAAAATACATATAAAATTGAATTAAATTTAAAGATTCGTTTTTTCATTCTGAATTACCGGTATATTATTTAATTTTGATATCTATATTTAGTTAAAACATTCATATATATGACAGATATAGAGGATTTTTATGGACGTGATGTGTGAACGAAACCAATTCTTACACGTTTGTGTTTTCAAACCTGATTCACAAACAAGACAAACAATCCTCATGCATATTAGAGAGCATGTTTACTGCAGGAAACTATATAATATAATTTACATATTCCAGCAGCTCAGTCGACATTGTGAGCATATGTTCTGCCGCACACAAACATGCATGAATTAATGTGCTAAAGAAGAAAAAAATGGCACAGGAAGCCTGTTCTGTTGCTTTTGTTTTCTTTCTTTTCCTTTTCACAACAGAGCCGTAGGCTGGTGCTATTATGTTCACATTTGTAGCTCTGTACTCTTTGGAAATTAATTATTCCTGGTAAACATTCACTCCTAAGATCTTCTGGAAGTATTTCTGATGCCTGTCCCTTTTTTGATGGTCACAAAAATGTTCCTATTTATTTAGATGCCTTTGGTTCTGGTAGTATATTGTATATCGTATATCATATACTGTAGTATTTAGTATATCATATTACAGTCAAAAAGTGCGTGAAAGATGACTGAAGATCTTTATAGAGTTCTGTACTGTATGTTAGTTAGGTGCATACCAGGACCTTGGATAGCTGTTAACACTTACTCAAATGAGCCAGAATTCCAGAGTTAATTTAATAGAAATGAAACCTGCTAAGTGTGAACAGAGCCTTAGAGAGCATGTACAGTGTTGAAATAAACTATATGATATGATGACATATCTCCGCAGTCGAGCAGGTGTTTCATTGCACATGAATATGAAATAATTAACATGGGAAAATGGCATAGAAAGCATAACATTATAAGGTGTTGCAGCTACATAAGGAACGGAGGATGCATTTTGCTGGTGTTATTGTGGATAAGAGGAAATATGAATGGATATGACGGCACAAAACTATATATGATATGAAATATATGAAAACACAAAAAGGGAGGATATGAAAACACAAAGTTGGCACAATATGTATGCTGTAAAACCAACAAAAAAAAGCAAAAAAAAAAAAAAAAAAAAACACAATTTGAGATTTTTATTTCAGTATGCTGATGTACTTTTAACTGAAACTGAATATTAGGTAGGAGGCAGGGCTTTTTTTTGCGCATAATTCCAAATTCATCTCCACAGCCAACAAAAATTAATCAGACAGGATTGAGGCAGATATCATGCTCATGGATGAGTAATGAATTTATAAAAAGGTGGCAATTTCATAAAGTAAATCCACATTGTTTAGTTTTATTCTGTACAAATTAGCTGAAAGTAAATTAAAGGTCTGCTAAGTTAAACCTATGTCTACCTAAAGTTGCAAATTAGATTTTTTTTTTGCACAATTTAAATGTGAAAACAGTTTCTATCCTTATGTGTACTAGAGGATAAAAAAAAAAGTTAACATTCTATTACATACAAATAGTAATAGTCATAAGCTTTGAAAGCTGAAAAAGCACGCTTTTGCTTCATAATAAATATACATACATACACAGGTGTGTAGAAAAGTAAAAATGTGTGAAAAGTTATTAAATATTTAGAATTATTAAACTTTTTACTTTCGCACATTTTTCCAGAATTATTAAAAACATATTTGATATATATATATATACATATTTTATTTTATTTATTTATAATTTTGCAGATTTTTTAGAATTATTAAAGACATATTTAAGGTTATTTATTTATTTATTTATTTATACTTTTGTACGTTTTTTTTCAGAACTATTAAAAACATAAGGTTATTTATTTATTTATACTTTTGAACGTTTTTCCAGAATTATTAAAAACATATTTGAGTTATTTATTTATTTTCACAAATTTTTCCAGATTTATTAAAAACCATATTTGAGTTATTTATTTATTTATTTATTTTTACTTTTGCACATTTTACAGAATTATTAAAACAATATTTTATATATTTTTTTATTTTCACAATT
>LR812523.1:69391489-69471489 GCA_903798195.1 Danio kyathit | reverse complement strand
TTCAACTGCACTGACAGACTTCTAATTCTTAGCTGTGCATAAATTCTGTTGCGTGGCAACCTGCAATTATGTCTGCCAAACCAAAAGCCAGCAAACATATCCTGCATTTCACTGTTCCATTCAAATCATACACCAAGAGAAAGCACACAAAAAGGGACGTAACCTCCATATGATCCCCCAAAAGTCTTTCTTCTGCAATTAAGGCCAATTTTGAGAGCGGACTCCAATGTACAGCCAAAACAACGAGATTATGAAGCATCTAAACACGGCAGAAGGCCAGCGGAGGCTTATGCTGGAGGGTGGCAGAGGTCAGTAATGGAGCTGCTGCTGCTGTAAGAGCCACATTTTACCATACTGGACTCCTGCCCGGTGAACTAAAAACCCCTGATGCCCACATCACTGCACTGAATGAGGGAGCATTGTGTTGTTGAATGTGGTACTATAGTAACACTATGATAAAACATCATTATTACACGACTGTCTGAAATACTCAATTCAGATTGGTCAGTCTCAACATTCCAAGGTATGTTATTCAGAGATAACAACCGCTAAATAACACAGGCTCATCCGGGAAAATCACCATGAAAGTCAGCGAATATGTTCAAACCCATGTACTTAACATCCACATTTAAAGGGTCACGAAACACCAAAACACATTTTTTGAGCTGTTGACAGTCATATATGTGTCCCACGCTGCTATAAACACTATTAGGACACATATATTGCACTAAAAAGTGAAAATTGGTTGTTTTTGCGTTATTTTGAGCAAATTCGTTCTTCCGGTTTGAAACGAATTTTTGAAGCTGCGTCACGGCCATGAGATACTTGGGTGTAAATCCAGCTGGAGAGTGGCTGTCTGTCTTTTCTAGGACGTTCTTACGTATCTGAGTGTGCAGTATTAATTCATGAGAAAGACGTGCTTCAAACCAATCAGCGTGTTCTATTGTGTATGACGCGAAACTTCATTAATATGCATGATAGCTCCGGAGACTGTTTACCAGTTTACACTGTTCAGACGGCAGAGAGACGCCACGTTGTGTTGCCAAAACAAGTGAAAGTACAAGAATTTCAAGACAAAATCGTAGGTGTTATTAGTGTGTTAGGTTTTGTTTTCATTTTCCCTTTATGAGAGAGCTGCTCGACTCACGTGTGGATTACAGTGCACGCGACACGCAACAGAAACGCGTTTGTAAGGAACATTTTTACCCGAGAGCTTTTTCTCATCTGGAAATGGTGAAATCCGGATCGATGCCGCTCGTCTACTTTTAATAAAAAGACACAGCTCCAGTTTGATTGTCTGTCTACAGATTTGGTAAGTGTTTGCAGTGCAGTGCCCTTTGTTTAAATGCTGCTCTCCGAGTGTAAACATGTAAACACAAACTATTCCCGTCGTGCAGGATTTTCGCTGCAATTTGTGACAGGATAGTCTATACACACACGGCTTTCTGACGCTACCTACCGAGTACATAAGTTACAGAGAAATGCGGAGGATTTTTTTTCTCTTATTCGCCGTATCAAATCAGCCTCTGTGTGTTTGTTTTGCCTGTGAAACTTAGCGCGTGCCCAAATGTTAACTCCCTTCTATGCAAAATCTTATCCTCTTTCCCTCCCCCGACACTCCCACACTCCCAGAGCTGGACACGCCCAACTTTCCTGACTTTTTTCAAAACAGAGGTGTGAAAACACCCTGCTGAGACAGGGGGTTTCGTGGCCCTTTAAAAAAGTGTTTGATTGTCTGTCACACCGCAGTTTTTGTCTGTTTTGCACTGTCTTGTGAATGAATAATATATTGGTTAGTCTATTCTCTATTCATTTTGTTTCGTTTCTGTCAGCTTTGCATTTTTTTGATTGTTTGGCGCCATCTTGTGACGAAATAATGTGCAAATTAGTGTAGATGTATACTCCATCAGCTGTTTTCATTTCTGTCAGCTATGCGTTTAATTAAATATTTAATAAAATATTACATTTCAGAACAATGTTGTGTTTAATTGTTATGTTTTGTGGCAAGTAGCTGTGTAATAAGTGGGATACAGTACATCCAGGATGTTTTTTTTTTTTTTTCACAGAATAAAGCTTTTCAGTCTTATACAACAGCTGCTGATAAGCCAGTCAGGCTTTATTATGCGATAACATCCTCCTGGATGGACTTTATCCCTAGCGTATTATATTATGACAGAATTATGATATATCTGTAACGATGAAGTGGAGATAGTACAGATATTTTAGTGCATTTTACAAGCAAGCAAGTTAGCTTGTCGTGTACGTCGGCGGACTTGAGACGCAGAGAGGAGTTGACCACGACGACGATGACTGGGTTCGAGTCCGGGGAAAAGCGGCTCCAGAAATCAGGTAAGACAAAAACAGAATCCAAAAAAATAAAATGAATGAGTGACTAACAGGGTAAAAATGTGGTAAAATCCGAAAACATGGTAAAAATCAGACGAGGGCTTTTCTTCTTCTGGACGGCTTTTGTAAACCGTTGGTTGGGTTTAGGGAAGTATGTGGGTTGGTGGGTCAATCGGTAAAATTGGTTGGGAAGGAGGAGGGTCAGTCGATTGGCCCGGTCACCCAGTCAATCATTCAGTCAGACAGACCGACGGTCGGTCGACACAGGCCTCTGGTGGGTTTACGTGAGAACATCGCGGGAGCGAACGGCACTCGCAAGAGACATTTAAGATACAAAAGAGCGGCCTCTCGCGGATTCGTGAAAACAAAAACTGCAAAAATGTATACCTCCTGGGACGTATTTCACGGTCTCTAGAAACGTCCACGGGACTACGTTGTCAGAATGAGCCTGGGTCGGATAAATAAGGGACTAAGCCAAAGAAAAATGAATGAATTAATGAATAAATGAAAGTAAGGGTGTGTGTCCACCTAAAATACCTGTTCTCACCCAAAAACGCTTGGCTGTGATCACTTCTGCATCAGTACACTTAACTCAGAGTTGAACATTCACAAACTGTCAGTGCATTTAAACAACAGTGCTTGGTGTAAAATAGATGCTCAACACCACAGCCATTCCAAAAATGTCTTATTGAAAAATAAGTGAAAACTTGCCTCAGGAAAAAAAAAAAAAAAAACTTCATGAACATGTAGCTTAAAGACATGCTGTTCATTTGAATGTTCTATTTAGGATCTTTAAATAAAATGTATCGTTAAGCTATTTTCATCAATAACATGTTCTTATTACTATTAATAACTGACCATCAATAATAACTGAAAAACGGTTCTGAAGGACCATGAGTTTTTGAAGACTGAACAAATGATGCACATTTTCATGCAAATAAGTACGCCGGAATGTCCTTGTCATTTCTTTTTATTCCATTCCCTCTTTAAAAACACTGGATTTTTCTAGGATTTAAGAATTGATGGTTTAGTCCTAAATGCTCACAAAATCCATTACCAATATCTGGCTTTAGCTTAAAGCTGTTTAAGCAATATATATGGCCTAGCAGCATAGCGAACATCGCCTCTTGTCTCTAAATGATTCACTACTTTTTTTTGTATCTTTTTTAAATGGGCTTTTATGAACATTGACCTACTTTTTAATACTTCGTGCTCAACATATGGTTCTCGTATCACTCGGATTATACAGTCCTCTTTCATCATAACTATATTTCCCAGAAAATGCATTCTCTAAACTGGATCTTAATGCTAGGAATCCACTGAAAAGAAGATTTTTGTTAGCGAGTTTTAGGCTGAAGCCTGGATACAAATAACAAATACTAATATATGCACTAACAAACACATACACAAGCATGCACATAAGCGAGCACACACTCACACACACAAACAGTGCTTTGTGATTGCTTTCTAGCAACTTAGTTTAGGTTTTTTTTTCTATGCATAGATTTTTTTCTATATACAGTGCATCCAGAAAGTATTCATATAGCGCTTCACTTTTTCCACATTTTTTTATGTTACAGCCTTATTGCAAAATGGATTAAATTCATTTATTTGCTCAATATTCTACACACAATACCCCATAATGACAATGTGAAAAAATATTTTTTGAAATTGTTGCAAATTTATTAAAAATAAAAACCTGAAAAATCACATGTACATATTCACAGCCTTTGCTCAATACTTTGTTGACGCACCTTTGGCAGCAATTACAGCCTCAAGTCTTTCTGAATATGATGCCACAAGCTTGGCACACCTGTCTTTAGGAGTTTTTGTCCATTCCTCTTTGCAGTACCTCTCAAGCTCTATCAGGTTGAATGGGAAGCGATGGTGTACAGCACAGATGTCAAAGCCAGTTCCTGGAGGGCCGCAGCTCTGCACAGTTTAGTTCCAACCCTAATTAAACGCACCTGATCAAACTAATTAAGTCCTTCAGGCTTGTTTGAAACCTACAGGTATGGGTGTGTTGAAGCAGGGTTGGAACTAAACTGTGCAGGGCTGCGGCCCTCCAGGAACTGGGTTTGACACCTGTGGTGTACAGCCATTTTCAGATCTCTCCAGAGATGTTCAAAAGAATTTAGGTCTGGGCTCTGGCTGGGCCACTCAAGGACATTCACTGAGTTGTTGTGAAGCCACTCCATTCAAATTTTGGTGGTGTGCTTTGGGTCATTGGAAGATGAACCGTCGCCACAGTCTGAGGTCAAGAGCACTCTGAAGCAGATTTTCATTCAGGATGTCTCTGTACATTGCTACATTCATCTTTCCCTCTATCTTGACTAGTCTTTCAGTTCCTTCTGCTAAAAAACATCCCCACAACATCATGCTGCCACCACCATGCTTCACTGTAGGGATGGTATTAGCCTGGTGATGAGCGGTGCCTGGTTTTCTCTAAACGTAACGTCTGACATTTACTCCAAAGATTTAAATTTTAGTCTCATCAGACCAGAGAATTTTGTTTCCTCTGCTCTGAGAGTCCTTCAGATGCCTTTTGGCAAATTCCAGGCAGGAAGTGGCTTCCGTCTGGCCACTCTACCATACAGGCCTGATTGGTGAATTGCTATACCTGAGCTCAATTTAGAGCTTCACGGCAAAGGCTGTGAATACTTATGTACATGTGATTTTTCAGGTTTTTTATTTTTAATAAATTTGCAACAATTTCAAAAAATCTTTTTTCACATTGTCATTATGGGGTATTGTGTGTAGAATTCTGAGGAAATAAATGAATTTATCCATTCTGGAATAAGGCTGTAACATAAAAAAATGTCTAAAAATTGAAGAACTATTTTCTGTATTAGAGAAGGACTGAAGATATTGGAAAAACATATCAATATTTTTTTTTTTTTATTTGCGATATATATATTATTTGCGATTTCATCATATGACTTAATATCCCTATTTGGAAGGAATTTATAATGTTAGATCAATTAGGATGATTCTGCAGTGGGAGTGCATTTTCATAAAATCTAATAAACAATCTACAACATTTTTGGGATGGTCCCCCAACACATTTTCATTGTTATCTGTGCTATTTGCAGTGCATTTCTGTATTTGTATGTGTTGTAAGTATTTTCATGCATAACAATCAATAAATGCAACAAAAAATGCAATTAAAATAAAGTGTTTTATTGTTTCCCAAGTCTAATGTATTCGCATACAGTTACTGAATGATAAAAATAAAAACAATTCAGTATAATTATTCATAGTTAATATCTCAAATGGTACAATTTCTCATACCTGAACGCTTTGAAAATAATTATACAATCACAGGCATCAAAAATACATGCAAATGATAAATTATAATACAAACTCAAAAATGCATATTCTGCGATGTGACTATTGCGAATGATTACATTGCGTTATCGATGCTGAAACGATATATTGTGCAGCCCTGTGACATATTGAGTAACTTAACTTAACTTAACTTATGAGCGTAGCGCGGTGCATCCGCTACATAACAAGCCCTAATTACAAGAAAAAATAACCCGTAACATCAATATTACGCCAACCAACTATGAAACAATCAGTCAATCAATTGTCAATCAATCAATCAATCAATCAATCAATCAATCAATCAATCAATCAATCAATCAATCAATCAATCAAATATACACATTGTCTGATCAATTTTCTGATTTTGATGTGTCATCATAAAACAATGTGATATTTAGTTTAGTCATCCTGCTATTTTGCACTTTCTAAACTCACTCAGAAAAAAAAATATTTTTTTTAATTTTGCTGCTTGTTCAAACTACTCATGTAAAATGAGCTTAAAGAACACAATTCTTGAGCTTTTTATGAGACAACTTATGGCGTACTCACACTATGCTATCCGAACCGTGCCTAGGCCCGTTTCCCGGATCGTTTGAGTAGTGTGAGTGCTCTGAATCGGGCTCAGGCACGGTACACTTGGCCGGCCCTGGCCCGGTTGGAAGAGGTGTGCCAGAGCGCAGTTCACTTGGGCTTTGGCGCAGTACGCTTGTGTGTGAGTGCAAAACGCGCCCGAGCCCGAAACTGAAAGCGAGACGTGACTTTTAAGCGACTGTTTCATATGGATTAATTAATCATTCTTACTGTTCAATGAACACAAACTGTGGTAGTTTATTTAAGACGCAAACCCCTCACTGCACGACAGCTGCACCTTCAGCAAACCTCCTAATTCCTGCAGCACGAGGACTTTATGATTGTTTATGAGCGTCAAAAATGGCTGATCTGTTCGGCGAAATGTCACCGCATATCAAATGACTTAAACGATATAACTAAAGAAATCTCCACTGTGCTGAGCGAGAGCGCTTCTGAACAGCGCGTCATCGATGACAAAAGCGTGCCCAGGCCCGAATGTAATGTGAGTGCGGGCCGTCGGGGGAGACGGGAGGGGGGACAAGCATGCTTTGGCCTGGTTCAATGCAACTGTACATAGTGCGAGTACGACCTTAATTGTTTTACGTTCAGTCCACTTAAACTTGTTAAATTAACTTGGGATAACCTGAATAAATTGTGCCGAACCCTGCATTTTTAGTGCATGTCAAACTAAATGTTGGGGCCAAAAGTAAGATACTTTATTAATGACCAATAATAACATACAGTTAAGTAATCATACAGCTGATTAAATCTGCTAATTAGACATATTTCGGATCACTATAAAAAAAAGCTGGGTTCCACCCAATTCCTCAACGCAGGCTCATTCTGAAAACATACCACTATATACATTTCTGGAGAGAATGAAATACATCCCCATGCAGTTTTTGTTTTGGGAATCCACCACAGGCCACTGTGTACGCTTTTTCAGATCGCAAATTTATCTCGCGAGTGCCATTCGCGCCTGCTGTTCTCACGTAAATCCACGCTGTCGACTGACTGACTGACCGCTCGACTGACTCACCCTCCTCCTTCCATTAACCTACCAATAGTGTTTTCAAAAGCACCGATTGACCCGCCCACCGACTCACTTATTTATAGGGCTACATTTTCAGAATGAGTCTATGTTGCAATTCCTTCATGTTGTCCCAACACAAATCGATTAATCTAATTTAAGACTGCAGCTCTGCACATGAAGTTTGGCCAGAGGAGAAATGGTCGTGCCCAACCGAGCCTGGTTTCTCTTGAGGTTTTTTATTTTCCCTTCACTTCCATCAATTGGTGGTTTGATCGATGGATTTGCTCTTCAGTTTTTGGACTTTCAGCAGTGAAAATTAAACCACACTAAACTAAACTGAACTTCAACTCTGAAAACTTGACTGACACAGTTACTAGAACTTCTATGTTAAGCTGATTTGACACAATCTACATTGTAAAAGCTCTACATAAATAAAGATTAATTGTATTGAATTGTGTTGTTTTAACTAATTTTAAGTAAGTAGTTTGAGCAACCATCAAAATAATGAATAATGATGTTCAAAATTCAGCTTTGGATCACAGGAATGACAAATGACAATAATAACATATAAACTAATTAAAAGTCTACAAAAAAAGCCTTGATATTTTCGACAACTCAACGAACAAAGTAAAAAACACTTCATGTAGTACGATACTTTCATTCTAGCGCTGCTGTCTAGACACGACGAGGCTTCCAGCTTCATACAACATAAGCTTCATATTATGTCGACAGAAACAGATGCCGCAACTTCTTAATGATATTTAGTCCGCAGGCCGCATTCAGCATAATCTTGAGATTTTGTATTTGGGCCATTTAAACTTAATATAGCATGGCATGCCTTATGTTGGGCCGCTCCATCACTATAGCTTATGCCTCTTAGTTTCAAATCGCATTAGATAGACTCTTCATAAAAACATCGATGTTTGTTTTGATAGGAGAAGTGTTATCCAGACTAAAACTTGCAGTGGTAAAGCGTTTTATTGGCAGAAGTGGGATTATTGCACATGCTGAGCTCTTGATATAAAACAACAGATTACACTTACCCTATATAGAAGCACAATTTGGTGGGTCATTATTTATTTTTAGGCTTTTGAGGAACTATTCTTATGTTGGCTGTAAATGGGGTTGAAAACCATTAGTCAACAATACTGACAACACTCAAACTCGTTTTCCTGTTTGTTCAAACTATTTATTTAATAAAAGTTGAATCAACACAATTGTTGAGGTTTTTTTTTGAGACAACTTAATTGTTTTTTTGTTCAATCAACTTAAAATTGTAAAAAACATTAAGTTAACTTCAAGAGTTCACATTTAGTTGATGCTTGATTAAGAAAAAGCGTATTTGGCATGGTTTCCTAGGAGAGAGCCCTGAGCTGTGAAAGTCTCGAGAACTCCCCTGCTATTGGAGTAGGAAGAAGGGGAAGGAGTCAGGGTCGAAGAGGGTTTCATCAAAAAATGAGGATGATTAAGGTAAGGAAGGTGGACTATTTATATGCATCTGAATGCGTCTGATTGGTTGGTTAGTGATTGGCGATGCCAGACTAACTGTGGTCAATTATAAGCACATGACCCTCTCAAAATGTGTTTATAATACCTCACTTAATACATTAGCATTGGGAGAACATGAAGTGATTGTGTGGAACCCAACATTTTTACAGTAAATGTTTATAACTACAAGTAAAAGCACTGATGTTAAAAAAGTAATAAGGACAAAGTATTCTTTACAAAAACTACTACTTTTCAGCCAGTGATTTTTAACCCTCTGGTGTCTGAGGGTGTTTTGAGGGCCTGAAGAAGTTCTGATATGCCCTGACAGCCATGTAATTTTCAGTTGCTTATAAACATATAAGTGGCTATAGACTAATGCCATTGTAAACAGCCCAAACTGGGCTACAATAATACGTTAGCAACATTTACATAGGATTTTTAGGAGTATTTGAGAAAGAAACATTTATGTGTGGTGTAATTTTGAAATAACGAAATAACATTTACATTTATTCATTTAGAAGACACTTTTTTCCAAAATGAGGATAACACACTTAAAATCATCAGAGAGTAAATTTATATAAAAGTCTAAGTTAATTTATTTTTTTAATCGTGTTTTTTTTTTTTTCTTTTTTTTAATAAGTTAGTTTTCCTCTCACCTGTGTGGGGCACACTCAGAATTGCAATGTTTCCCAATAAGAAGGCATTTTAAAAAGGTGCATAAGTAGGAAAAAATAGTGTGTATTTTAAAGGTGGTTTGTCAAGCCCACTCACCTGCGTGAAGCACACTAAGAATTGCACGCTGTTTTTACAGAAGCTATGAGTGTTGATAGGAAAGTGTTTGGTACAAATGAAGAGGAAACTTCAGCGTTTGATTGGCCAATGTTCATGTAGCTTTGTCAACTACAGTTCTGTGTTGTTGTTTGGTCTGAAAGCATGTAAAAACTTTACATTTAATAACATGTTTACTCGAAACTATGGTCTAATGACTAATTTCTTTTGTCTTTGCCATGGTGACAGTACATAATATTTTAATAGATATTATGCAATATAGTTTGAAGCGTAAAGTGCAATTTAAAGGCTTAACTAGGTTAATTAGGCTTTTATTATTATTATTATTATTATTTTTAGGGGGTTTTCTTTTAATTGGGATAGGACAGTGGAGGTTACAGGAAGGAAAGTATTGGGAGCATCGAGAGGGGTGGAGTCGGCAAAGGACTTCAAGCCAGGAATCGAACTCAGGTCACTGTGAGCACCATGGTGCTATATGTTGGTGTAACCACTGGGCTATTAGCGCCGACTAATTATGTTATCTAGGAAAGTTCGAGTAAATAGACAAGTCATTGAATAACAGTGAAAAAAATATATAATTTCTGAAGAGGACTAATGATGTTGACCTTAGCAGTTTTATTTTTTTATTTTTATTATTATTTTTATTCAAGCCAAACTAAAATAAAAAGACTCCAGAAAAGGAAATACAGTGAAAAATGTCCTTGCTCTGCTAAACATCATTGGCGCAGTGCATAGCACGATCGCCTCACAGCAAGAAGCCTCGAGCCTCGGCTGGGTCAGTTGGTGTTTTTGTGAGGAGTTTGCATGTTCTCCCCGTGTTGGCGTGGGTTTCCTCCGGGTGCTCTGGTTTCCCCTACGGTCCAAAGACATGCGGTACAGGTGAATTGGGTAAGCTAAATTGACCTTAGTGTATGTGTATGTGAATGAGTGTGTATGGATGTTTCCCAGTGATGGGTTGCAGCTGGAAGGGCATCCACTACGTAAAACATGTGCTGGATAAGTTGGCGGTTCATTTCGAAGTGGTGACCCCAGATTAATAAAGAGACTAAGCCTAAAAGAAAATGAATGGATATATATATTATATATATATATATATATATATTATAACTTAGAAGGGTTAATCATTTTGTTTTCAACTGTAATATAATCACGTATAATCAGTGTTTCGACCTTAGAAAGACATCAACAACAGAGACCATAGACAATGTTGGATACTGTTACAATTATGTCAGGAATGCCTTTCAGTGACATTAAACTTAAATGTTTGCAAGGAAAATAAACTCTAGAGAGAAGCATTTTCTAAGAATGTCAAGTTTATAACACATTCACATATTTAATCTTAGTTATTTAAAGTTATTTAAAAATGTTTTTTTATGCAATTCTTTGCAAATCAGATGCCAATTATACCCTGCATTATTATGGTGATGTAATAAGTGACTGAGTGCGCTCTAAATAGTTGAAATAATTAGATGAGAGGTTTTTTTTATTTGAGAGATAGAAAAATTGCCATGTTCTGTACCTGATATGTACCTAGTACATTAAAAACACAAATTAAATACTTAGACCAGTACCTCTTGGTGAACATACATCAATTAAATACAAACACTGCTAAATTAAATATTATGTTTTATGTAATGTAGTTATGAGTGAGCAAATGAATGAATAAATGAATGAATGAACGCACAATTGAAATTGAATCAATTAAATACATTTGCTGCTGAATAAAATATTGTTTCATGTAATCTAATTATAAGTGAATGAATGAATGAATGAATGAATGAACGAATGAATTAATAGATGCTTCAAAATGAATCAATTAAATACATCTACTGCTGAATAAAATATAGTTTCATGTAATGTGATTATGAATGGATGAATGAATGAATTAATGATTCAACTAGAATTAATTTAATACATCCACTGCTGAATAAAACATGTTTCATGTAATGTAATTATGTATGAATTAATGAATAGATGACTGCATTAATGATTCAAATTAAATCAATTAAATGCATCCACTGCTGAATAAATTGTTTCATGTAATGTAATTATATACGAAGAATGAAAGAATGAATAAATGAATGAATGAATGAAATACATAAATACATCCGCTGCTGAATGAAAGATTGTTTCATGTAATGTGATTATGGATGAATAAATGAATAAATGAATAAATGAATGAATGAATGAATGAATGATTTAAACTTTATCAATTAAATACATCCACTGCTGAATAAAATATTATGTTTCATGTAATGTGATTATGAATGAACGAATGAATGAATGATTCAAACTTAAACAATTGAATACATCCACTGCTGAATAAGATGTGCTTCATGTAATGCAATTATATATGAAGAATGAAAGAATGAATGAATGAAATTGAATCAGTTAAATACATCCACTGCTAAATAAATTGTTTCATGTAATGTGATTATATATGACGAATGAAAGAATAAATAAATGAATGAATAAATTGAATGAATGAATGAATTATATTGAATCAGTTAAATACATCCACTGCTAAATAAATAGTTTCATGTAATGTAATTATATATGATGAAGGAAAGAATGAATAAATGAATGAATAAATTGAATGAATGAATGAATTATATTGGATCAGTTAAATACATCCACTGCTAAATAAATTGATTCATGTAACGTAATTATATATAAATGAAAGAAATAATGAATGAATGAATGAAAATTTAATCAGTAAAATACACCCACTGCTGAATAAAATATTATGTTCCATGTAATGTAATTATTTATGAATGAATGAATGAATAAATACAAAAACAAGCTATATTTGTGAGCTCAGTTTAAAATGATTGTGTATGTCTGTTAAAAACAACTTTTTAATGCAGTTTCAAGTCATATATTTTCTTTATTTAAATGTCTTGATCAATTGAATACATCCACGATTAAATAAAATATTATGTTATGTAATATTATTATGTATAAAGAATGAATGAATAAATTAATGAATGAATGAATGATCGAATGAACGACTGAAAAAAGCGAGCAAAACATGTGAGCTCAAAGTTTAAAATGGTAGTGTAAGTTTCTTAAAAACAACCTTAAAATAACAGCTTCAAGAGTTCGCCCTTGCTGATGATTGGTTATAATGCGTATTTGGCATGCTGTCTCCCGTTGCAGGGCGAGTCTGAGCTCAGGTAGGTCTCGAGAGCTCCCACTGCTTGATAATGGTAAATGTAAATTGTAAGAGCTATGGAGGGTGTATATGAATTCGAGCTTGTCTATGATGTCGATTTAGTTTTGTCAATTTACTTATGTTACATGTTTTTGGTCTGTGGGAGGAAACCGGAGAGCCCGGGGAAAACCCACGCAAACACGGGGAGAACATGCAAACTCCACACAGAAATGCTGACTTGGCTAGGTAAGATCTGAGCCAGTGACATTCTTGCTGTGAGGCAATGATGCTAACCATTGGGCCCCCGTGCTGCCGTGACAAGGAAAGGGGAGGAGTAGGGGTGGAAGGGGGGGATTCTTCAAGACGAAGATGCCTAAGGTAAGATACTCTGGTTATTTATAGTGATTAGGAATCTTCCGATTGGTGGATCGTGCATTAGCTAACGAGGATCAGCTGCTATCAATCATAAGCGCATGCTCCTCTCGAAATTAGTTTATAAATAAACTTCTCTTCAAGTCATATCTTGTATATAAAATAACCCAAATATACAGTTTTTTTAATCAGTATGTCTTTCATATCTGTCTTTATGCACCATATCAGACTCAGAAAGTATAATAAGCATTTCAGATTAGAATAATAATCTAGTCAATTATCTTCCAGACAGTCTATATCACTTACTAATAGCCCCCCTGGACACGGCTGGCATTTCACATTTCATATTACGTGACACAACAAGATAAGCTTATTTTCAGTTGAATCTGTTCCTAATTACTCTCCTAAAATGTAATTCATTATTTCCATATTAAAACCAATCGGCTCGTGTTAGTGTTCATGACCACGTTGAGCCGCCAGCTGTCAAGAGTATCTGCAACTTTTCCTTCCCGATGTAACCGAATTAAAGGCGCAGTGCTGCGATACGCTGGTGTCATTGAGACTGAAGTGCTGCACCTCACAGATGTTCCCTGTTAAGAACCCTTCTGAAGGATGACAGCGGGCTGCACTTTAAACAAGAGCTCTAGACAAAGCTCCTCATAAGAGGCTCAACTGAGAATTTCTGACATTTTCTCGAAAACCTTCAACTCTCGCGTTCAGCCATTAGATCTGACAGGTGACACTGGATCCTTGCTGATACACTGAAGGGTGTCTCTGTGTGTGTGTGACAAAAGGAAACACATTTGTATAATATACCATAAGTATTACAAGGAGAAGGTGACTTATGATGGCATTAAACCATGTCCTCATTTTTCAAAAGGGTTGTATATCATTAATTATTTAATTTTATTTAATTTTATTTTATTTTATTGGTGGTTCATTCCGCTGTGGCGACCCCTAATTAATAAAAGGACTAAGCCAAAAAGAAAACGAATGAGTGAATTTTATTTTATTTGAATTCAATATTTAATATAATATAGTTTTACTTTATTTTTTTATTATTTCAATTGAATTGAATTGGATTGGACTGAATTTAATTAAATATTTTATTTTATTTTATTTTAATTTAATTAAATATTTTATATAATTAAATTTTATTTAATTTGATTTAATTTAATGTTATTTGAATTGGGTTGAATTCAATATTTAATTTAATTTAATTTAATAGGGATTGGATTGAATTTGAATTAAATGTTTAATTGAATTGAATTGAATTTGAATTTAATTAAATATATCATTTAATTTAATTTAATGTAATGTTATTTTTATTGAATTGAATTGGACTGCATTGAATTCGATATTTAATTTTAATTAAATTAAATTAAATTAAATTAAATTAAATTAAATTAAATTAAATTAAATTAAATTAAATTAAATTAAATTAAATTTAATTTTTTTAATTTACATAATTCACAAAAACAAACAAACACGCACATTTTTTTTCACCAACCTTGATTTAGAAGTCTTTTTCCTCATTGAGACCAAAGACATGTCCCCACAAGGCTAAACTACTTGTAATGAACCATGCCAGAACCACAGCGTGTGTTTGTGTGTGTGTGTCCAGATTATTTTCATAAACAAACACTGAAAAGGGAGTCACCGTGGCGCAGTGACTAACACGATTGCCTCACAGCAAGAAGGTCGCTGGTTCGAGCCTTGGTTGGGTCAGTTGCCATTTCTGTGTGGAGTTTGCATGTTCTCCCCGTGTTGGGATGGGTTTCCTCCGGGTGTTCCCCCACAGTCCAAAGACATGTAATATAGGTGAATTAAATGCGCTAAATTGTCCGCAGTGTATGTGATAGAGTGTGTAATTTCATGTTTCCCAGTATTTGAAGGGCATCCGCTGTGTAAAACATACGCTGAATAAGTTGGTGGTTCATTCCACTTTGGTGACCCTTGATTAATAAAGGGACTAAGCCGAAAAGAAAATGAATGAATAAACACTGAAATGAAGACTAAAATGATTGACCAAAACAGATTTTCATTAACTTAAAACAAACAAACAAACAAAGCAAAGAGATAATTTTCAGAATTAAAGAAGCACTCGTTTAGTGCCAAAATAAAATCTGACCAATGGCTGAGCATCAAGTTAATAGTTTAAAATTTCAGATTACTTTCAAGTTGCATTTGTATGGTTTTGGGTTCAGCATTTGTTCAAACAATTATTTTAGTTTTTATTATTAACCCTTGTGTGCTGTTGGGATGTTTTCATCCGTTCTAGGAAAGGTTATAATACTTTTGGATTTTTCATTAGTTTTTATTTTGTTTTGACTTTTTGTTTTCAAATTCAGTTAGTTTTAATTAGTTTTGAGAGGTAGATTTACTAGTTTTTTAAAAGTTTTTATATTTAGAAATTGCTTAGTTTGTTTAGGTAGTATTAGTTTCAGTATTAGTTTTTTTTCTTCTTCTAAATAAGGATATATGTGTTAGGTGCAAGATTCAAAATTATCAGAATAAATTTTGTATAATAAAAACTCAATCATAAATTTTTTGAAACTTTTATTCAGAGGACACATGACCACTATCATCTACCACTACCATCTAACCATCCTCAAATTCAAATACAACACCCTTAAGTACAACATTTGTGCAAGGCTGCTTCTGAGGTATAAACAGTAGTGATGGGAAGTTCAGATCTTAAACAGGAACCAGATCTTTTGTAACAATCTTTCCAAGTTTGGACTCAACATACCAAAAATATGAAGTCAGCTATTATAATTTCAGTCAGTTAAAAACATCACCATGATCTGAAAAGTTTCTTACAGCTAAGTTTTGCAACCCAACTGAAGCATGATTCACTTGATTTAATTCCATTACGACTTTCTTTTTTTGAGATCCTCACATTTAAGCCCTCGGTTTACCCATGCTGCATTTGTTCAAGTTTAGTTCAGTCACAGCAGGCTGTCTTGTACTGTTTGTGTTCGGTTCATCATCTGCTGAATCACGCATCCGCAGTATTATCGGTTCATCGCTTCTCATATCTGATCTCAGTGTACTGTTCTAATAACTGAATAACTCAGTATATATTGGTTTATTTGGAGTCAGAGGGGGTATCAGACATGTTAAAAAAATAAGTAGCTTGTTAATAAGAGTGCTTATTGGAGACACGAATCGTTTCAAATGATTCAGCTCGATTTGGTGAACTCAACCAGTTCACTTAGAAGATCTGGTTAAAAAGATTTATTCATTATCGCGATCACTAATAATACCCATTACTGTCACTGTGCTCCTGTTATGTCCACTCGATGTTTTTGTTGCCGGAGCAACAGCAAGGATGACTGGAAGAGAACCGGCTCGATCTAGTCAATGGCATCAGGATTACATACTCTGAGGTGCCATACGTTTAAACTCCTGGCAGCGCGAAGTAAATAGATGTACTTCTAAAAGGCTAACAGTAAGATTATGTATTAAGTACATTTACAACGACAAAAACGAAGGACATTTTTGCTATACTTTAGTTTTTCAATACTTAGTTTTGTATGTACACAATACAGTTTCAGTTAGTTTTAGTTTAAAAAAAAAAAAAAACTCTTGTTTTTATTTTGATTTTACTTAACGAAAACTATTTTTTGTTTTTCGTATATACTATACTATAATAACCTTGATTCTAGGGTGATTTTGAGGCTTAATGTGACCACAACGTTCTCTGAGTTTCAGCAAATAGAATGATTTTTGGTGACAAATCTTATTTTGACATATTTTGGGAAAATGCTTTGTTTTTTTTCAAAAAATCAACAATACACTCTGGGCAAATTTACTACCCTTTTGTTTTGCTGTTGTTGCCCCATTGATTTCCATCATAATGATTTTTTTTATTGCAAAGCATATACTTTTTTATTGCCTTGACACCATATATCATGCATTCTTGATTGTTGGTGGTTTTCCCTATTGGAAAGACAAAGTGTGTAATTTTTACTTTTGCAAAAAATAAATATTAAAAACTAATTAGAAATGTGTTCATACTAGATTAAAAATTAAAAACAAGCTAAACTAAAGATTATAACAAAACATACATATAGCTAAATATCATTGGTGTGCTGAATCCAAACCAGACACAATGTGATAGTGTCATGCATCTTAAATGTCTTTTTGTTTCATCAAATGCCACTTATAAACAATCAATAAGACAAAGAAATGTACAAAAGCATGCAAATGCATAGCTTCTGAACACAATGAAGACGCAGGGTTTTGTTCTTTTGTGTATCTACGTCACTCACAAATTCTCCATTCAACAAAGTAGTGCGACGTATAAAAAGCTCTGCTTTGCCCTGAAATAGACACAGCGCTTCACAGTAAAATAAATGCCAACAAAGCAGAAGAAACACTGCATTCATGAAGACCTACTCGCATTTTTTATGCATTTTTTTCCATCAGCGCACGACTGCTTAGCTGTGGGCTGTAATTAACAATTATTTCCAGTAACATGCTCCAGCAATTAACTGAGAAATTGAACAAGTGGTATAAAGTGTGCAATGTTTGACAATGCAAGACAACGAGGAAAAAAATAAAAATTATATATATATATATATATATATATATATATATATATATGAAGAGTTCAGATGCAAGAACCTCTAAATGCCATCTAAAAATTTATCCTAAAATGAGCATTTTTGTCAGCCTCTTATGTTTATGTTCAGTTATTTCACTTTAAATGCAATGAAAAGAACTTATTTGTCACTATAAAAGTAAAATTACTGAGCCTACACACAGGAGCCTGATAAAAATGCTCATTTTAGAAGAAAATATCAAATGACATTTAGAGGTTTTTACATCTAAACTCTTCCTATATATATATATATATAGGAACAAACACACACACACACACACACACAACACACACACACACACACACACACACACACACACACACACACACACACACACACACACACACACACACACACACACACACACACACACACACACACACACACACACACAATGCTTTCCACAGGTTTGAAATATACTCTGCACTTGATTAAACACACCTTTTACCCACAGCACATAAATAGTAAACTATATGCGACAAACAAAACATCATTTGATTTTTAACACTATTTTCAATATTATCTGTTTTAAACTTTTTTTCTTTTCAATGGGTTAACATTTAAAAAAAAGACTATAGAAATAAATTTGAAAAATATACTGTTTCTTTTTTATGCTATTCAGGAGCCATGTGCACCTACTGACAGGTAAAATCTGACTCTCTCTCTCTCTCTTTCAAGTTCAGGTTGCTTTACTGGCATGACATTTTGTACTGTATTTCCAAAGCATTTTAGATGTATAAATTATGTAATATATTGACATCATGAAATTAATAAAATATACAGAAAATGACAAATAAATGACATAAAAAGGAATAAAAACAGAAAATATCTCTAAAAAGTATAACAATTACAAGAATAAAACCTGTAGATTATTTAAATAAGAGAAATGAATTGATTGCCCATTTCTAATGGTGTAAAAATATTCTGCAGTCAATTTAGATGTAATTTTGTTCTCTCCGGGTATTTAGTAAGTTTTCTCAGTCGTTTAGAATAAAGAATGAGTTATTAAATGTCTCTTTTGCTCTCGGGGCTGTGCGCACAAAATTACTGACAGCTTAGAAAATGAAAGCAAAACCAAATAGAATAAGCAGTATAAAACAGATAAAGGAGTGAAGATTTTCCCCAACTTAATCGCTCGCTGATGTTTGTTTATATTGGGCGGATACAAAAAAAAACTTAAAAGAATGATAATAATGATAAAAAATATATATATGTGTCATTAAATATACTTGGACGCCCGTTAATATACCTGGGCGTCCCCCCTAAGTAAAGTCTATGTGTGGGAAGCACTGATATATATAAACTGACTAAAATCATTTGCAAATGGTACAGTAAAGTGCTTTATTTGGGCTTATACTCTCTAGCTACTTTAAATTATAGGTCTGTTATGATTTTTGTATATATAGTTGCAATATATCATAACTGAATTAATAATGATAATTAGTTGCTATTGATTGGAAGACAATCATTTATTTTGATTGGATTTATTTGATATTCTTTTCAATACATTTTTGGGTGTCTTCATAAAATTAAACTGACAAAAAGTGATTTTAATAATTGCATTCATTCATTCATTTTCCTTTGGCTTAGTCCCTTTATTTATCAGTGGTCGCCCGAGTGGAATGAACCGCCAACTTAACCAGCATATGTTTTACACAGTTGATGCCCTTCCTGTTTTAATGTTTCAAATAATAAAATGTCAAGATATTGGTGGAATAAATTCCCATCATCACTCAGCATTAAAGGTAAATATATGTAAAAAAAAAACAACATCATATAAAGTAATTTTAAAAAAGGATTATAATTTAAATAAATACTACATTTTTACTGACTAATGGGTGAAACTTGAAGCATAACTTGAAGGATAGAGGCAATCTTTAAAATAAATTAAAGTAACAGTGGATAGAGTAAATCACATACATTTTTTAAAACATAAATTGTAAAGGCTGAAAATGAAAAATGATTTAATTAGTATTTTGGGGCTGTATTGTTACCCTAAATAGACTATTTTAATGTCTTCACATGTTTCTTGTTATAAAAATGCTTGAAAAGGTAAATCAACCTTTTATTGCACTGAATGTAAATTTTAGGCTCAGTAAATGAATGAATGATTAAATTAATGCTGCATTACTTTAATTATTACCTTTAATACCCCTTCCTATGATCCAGCATTGACTAATGTATTTAAAAGTAACTGCACGGGGATGCCTATTCTAAAACTGACAAATATATAGATTAATTTTAGCATGTAACATTGGATCGCTAAATTACTATTCTTATCATGCCATCCTTTTTATGCACCACTAGCCAGCCCTGTTCTGAAATGTCATGCAGATGTAATGTTGATTTAAAACGATAAAGGCAAGTGACTTGAAAATTCCACTTATTTGAATGTAGCAAACCTACTTCTGCATGATATATCAGCTTTATCAGAATTACTATTCCATCGTTTCTCACACAGTAATACAGCCACTGGACATTCATATAAAGTGTATAACAGCACATCTGTTAAAAAAAAAAAAAAGATTAAACATCAACTATCAATAACAGCTCTTTTGCTGAAAAGGATTATCAGAAAGGTAAGCAAGTATTGCTTATCTCTTGCAGGACAGAACATCTTCAATCTTAAATCAATCTTGGAATTCCTCCCTTCAAACGTGTCTGTTCAGATGGATATACTGTAGCAAATCTGAGATATGCTGTTTCAGCTTTGAAGGATTGGCAATCAAAAGGCAACACATCAATCGCTTTTAAAATAAAAATATTTGACATTTTCTCCCATATACTGTATACCCAATCCATGGTTTATATATAATGCAATTGCAATTCAATTATTAAGACTGTTCTCCTTTGCGAAACTGAATTGTTAAAATCACCTCCAGTATTTTACTAAAGAAGAATGAATGAACAAATATACACTGTAAAATAAATAAAAGTTACATGTAAGGAACTGAAATGTATCATTCTGAACACTATATATTGATATAGAATCACAATATAATAGCATTTAAATTAATAGTTTATATAATATATATATATATATATATATATATATATATATATATATATATATATATATATATATATATATATATATATATATATATTACACCAATTGTCAATTACACATACCAAAAACTGCTTTTTAATGCATTTTGCCTGTTTGTTTACATGACACTGACATTTTTGTGACAGAAACAAATTCCGAAATGAATGCAGACGTTTCTGAAGTGCTGCCTTTGTAAATGTAAATTAAGTAATGTATCTCAAAACCTTGATATATAATCCACCATTTACTGCAATGAACAGACATTATACATTTTCATTATTTTTATGGCTATGCAACTCTGATGCTTTTTGGTGTCATTTACATTAGTGTATTTTTTTTTTTCACTGGTGACCACATTACTCCTGAATCTTTGACCTGTAAAAACCTGTGAGTGTTTTCAAAAATACTAAAGTCTCTGTTTTAGTTTAGAGACACTGGAGATCCACTTCGTATGTTCTGATTACTGCATAATGTCACAGTGCATTGTTGCCCAAATTTTCACACCTCTAAGTGTCCAAGTTTCTTGTTTGCATCAATTGATAAGTTTTAAAGTAGGCTAAACTAGTTATCTTAAAAATGTTAAAAATGTTAAATTATGTCTCAAGCTAAAAATGTAGCTTTATTTTTCTTGTCTTTTAGTAAGGTAGCAGTTAGGGATCTTGGTTCAAAAAAAGGTTGGTGAACAGTGCTCTACAATGACAGATTGTTTTTCTAAAACACAATAAAAATGCCAGTTGGAATGAAAAATTTTTCCATTGTAAAACACCATTTAAAAAAAAAAACGCACTAGTGTAAACAGCACCTTTATCTGATTAGAGTTAGATCTAGTTAGATTATCCAACCCAACTTATTCTGATTACGCCCCTTTATATACATTTCTGGAGAGAGCAAAATACGTCCCAGGAGCTATGTATTTTTTTTGCAGTTTTAATTTTCGTGAATCTGCCAGAGGCCGCTGTGGATGCTTTTTTCAAATCTCAAATTTCTCTCGCTGCAAATTTCCCTCGCCTGCTGTGCTTGCGTAAATCCGCCTGATCAGATTTCAGAGGTGCCGGATCCGGAATGTTCCAGCACAAATTAAGCCCTGTCCTTACCTAAACCCAACCAATAGTGTTTCGAAAAGCAATCCAGAAAAAGTAAAGCCGGCTGATTTTTACCACATTTTCAGATTTTTGGTACATTCTTACCCTTACCCTCCACATTCTTACCCTGTTATTTACTTATATTATTTTTTGGCTTTTGTTTTTGTCCTACCTGCTTTCTGGAACTGTTCTTCACCGGACTCGAACCCTGTTGTCAGGGTCAACTCCACTCTGCGTCTCAAGTCCACAGACGTACATGATGAGCTACCAGATAAACTGTTAGCAGCGGAAAAGCCGTCCATACGGAGGTAAGTGGTCAGCCGGTAAGCGAGAAAAGGAATGGCATCTTACCGCCCCGTGGCTTTCGTTTTAAAGATGAAATGCAGCCATACGTAGCTCTGGCTACATAATTCGCGATCTACTGAAATTTATGTAGGGCTACGTTTTCAGAATGAGCCTATGTTGAGATTATCTGACTTTAAATGAGGTTTCACAGAAGTAGTCACGTATGATTAGATATTACATGCTTAGCATAATTTTTTTAATCAAATCTCAGAAAAAATCGTGCGTTAGCAAAACTGAAAAGAGCTGCCTAATTAATTGACACTTATTGCAAGAACAGATTTCAGAACAGTTGTCCAAAACAAACAAAAATACAGACGAAGGCTTGATTCTGGCTTAAACTGATGAAGCATCACAACAACACCTACAGTACAAAGAAAACCACAGAACTGCTGCCGATCTATTCTGACATGCACATGACAAATTATAGTCAATTTAGAAATATTTTCCTGTGAAAGCAAACCCAACCAATTACAATGTTTTATCCCCTGTTTTGGAACAAAGCATGTTTGATACCAGGGTGTTGGAATAAACTCAGAAAAAACAAGATAACGGCTGAAATTTGCTATAATTACACAAGTATTTGCTGTTCTGAACAACTGAACAAACATGGTGGGGTTGGCGTTTGTGCTCATACTTCCTGGGCATGTTGCTGTAGAAGAAGGTGAGAGTCTAGAAAAGCCTTTCCATGTTACACCTCTCAGCCTGAGCACAACTGATCAATACACAGGATGTTTACAAGAGAGAAAGATGCGTGTGTGTAAATCTGTATGTGTGAATGCATCTCCCCAAGCAACTGGGTTTTACATCTGTTACACTTGTTCAAGGGGACATATCATGAAATCTGTGTCTCTGGTGTATCTACCAAAGGAGAAAACATGAACTCGGTAACTTTTGCAAGTCTCTGCAAGCATGTGAATAAAAAAAGCAGATCAAGATTTTGCTCCCTTAGTGAAATAGGCAGGGGGTCTTGATTTAATATTTTAATGCAATAGCACAAGCCAACTATTTAAAATAGATGGCTCCAATGTTCTTTTTAAGGAAAGTATGTTCACTCCGTGACCATACTGTACGTGCAATGCCCCAAAGCACTATCTAAATGAATGGGGGAATGCTGAAGTTTTGAAAACTGCTTGATGTACTTAATATTAAATTACATATATCAAATCAGCAACAAAACCTCAGGTGACCTGTCCCATTACTGTTGTTTCATAAGCTCTAATAACATTTAAAACCTTGACATGGCACCCTTCTCCTTTATGGTTAAAACGATAGCCAGTGGACGCGGTTATAAACAACGGAAGACCAATACCTGAGTCTAAAAAATGCCAAAGACTAGTGGATGGCATTGGAATGACACAATATCTGGTGGGATGTGCTGTGATGTTTTTTGTGATGACTTGCTCCTCCAAAACACCCCTGAGTGGCTCAATAATATTTAGCTCTGGTGACTGTGCAGGCCATGGGAGATGTTTACCTTCACTTTAATGTTCATCAAATCACCCTGTCACCGCAGTCTTGCTGTGTGCATTAGTGCATTCTCATCCTGATACACGACACCACCTTCAGGATACAATGTTTGAACCACTGGGTGCACATTGTCCTTCAGAATGGTCCATTAATAGTCCATGTCAGTGACGTGCCCATCTAGCACAAGTATTAGGCCCAGGTAATGCTATGATATTTCAGGCCAAACCATCACTGATCCACCCCCATGCTTCACTCTGGACATGCAACAGTCTGGGTGGTACACTTTTTTGGGGCTTCTCCACATCGTAACTCTCTCAGATTCTGAGCTTAGTTTCTAACAGCAAATGGTGCTCTAGGCAATTTTTTTATCTGTACACTCAAATACTGAGGGGGATGAGGGTTTGTGCGTTTGGCACATGCTAGTCATGTAAAATGTTAAGATTACACTTTTTATTTCTATTTTGGCAAGATTTGCAAGACGTAGGGTGTAGTGGGGATTCATAAATGACAAATAGATGTCAGGACGCAATATTTAACAATTTCTTCTTGTAGGGTGTGTCATAGTTCACAACAACCAATGCCATGTTTCCAACGCTTGACAACTCTAACCCAGAAAGTTCAGCATGATAATTTTTTTTCCTGCCATCAACAATGAGTTCTGTCAAATGGGTGATGTTGCGCTAAAAAATGTCAGAAAAATGTGTTATATGTTCATGGAAAATATATATTTTACATCAAACTGCTACATCATTGAAGGAGAATACATTGTCATTTCTGGAGGATACCAATACCACCGCATCATGCGAAACAATACCAGCAAACTAAAAAGTGAATACCAATGAACCAACTTCCCTCCACAACAACTTCACAAATTCACCCACTAAAATTCAGAAACATCCTGATTCTCTCTATTATTGTCCGATTGTGGTCACACTGCACTTTTCTGCATATATATTGACTTCCATATATATGCATAAAAATGTGTCAGACTGGAAACGTAAGCTTGTGTGACAATTTTCGCATGCCACTGCATTCCAAAGTTCAAGCTTGGTGAACTCTGAGCTGTGAATTGACGTCATGTGAATGTGTGAGACCAATAGGAGATCAAAACCTGACCTCTCTGTACATAAATATTAAACATTGAGCAAACACTTGAGCAAATCATCTTGTTTTATGCCGGCATTTTCGATAGCACCATCAACATTTCACAAATCTTTAATTCGCTACTGGTCATTTAGGGCATTGTATTCTCATGTTGTTGTTTCCGGAGTGTCAGAATATATTATTTTAAGCTCCGCCCCCTTCTGAAAAGCAGCAGCTCATTTTTGTATTTAAAGGGACGCACAACGCAACATGTTTTTGCTCTCATCCCTAGCAGAGGCAAATCTAGCAAGCTATAATAAATGATCCGTGGGGTATTTTGAGCTGAAACTTGTTCTCAGGACACCAGAGATTTATTTTACATCTTATAAAAAGACGCATAATATGTCCTCTTAATTCTTAAAAAAGAATATCACTGTTGCACATGCACAGTCTGAGGCAAAGTAAAGCGCAAACAGGAGGTGTGACTTTATCTGATGGCTATTAATTGTGTGTGTTTGCGTGCAGATGTGGTGCTGTGTAAACATGGCATAAGGTCAGACTGAAAGGTCACCATTTCCAGCATTCCCAGCGTCAAGCTGCAGGGTTTTACATGAGCACTGTCACATCTGTCACAAGTAATATCCAACTCGGATAATACATCTAAAAATAATAACAATAATAAAAAAAAACAAAGCCAGCTGGAAAATGGCACTGTTAACAAACCATACTATGTTAAATCCCAGACAGTGAGCAGCAGTGTGGGGGCATTAAGATTGTTAACGCAGGCTCATTGTACTGTATGAATGTCCACTGACTCACATCAAAGAGCAATGTCATTACCGCTACATCTGTGACTAATATGCAGTAAATGACTGCTGTACTCTATAGCTTTGATACATTACTTTCTGATTTAATGGTCATTTTCGGAAAAGCCTATAAACTGAAATTACTAAGGAAGGAAGCGCCTTCCTTTGAAATTTCGGTCAGGCTTTTCTGAGAAGAAGGATCTCAAAACCTTTTTTGTTTGCTTGTTACCTTTAAAAAGTTTGAAATTGACATCTCATGTGCATGTTCACAACCACATTTATATAGCATGATATGAGACTTTTGTGCTTTTGTGATTTTTTAACTCATTTCTAATAACTGATTTATTTTATCTTTGCCATGATGACAGTAAAAAATATTTTACTAGATATTTTTCAAGACATTTCTATACAGCTTAAAGTGACATTTAAAGTCTTAACTAGGGTAATTAGGTTAACTAGGCAGGTTAGGGTAATTAGGCAAGTTATTGTATAATGATGGTTTGTTCTGTAGACTATCGAAAAAAATATATAGTTTAAAGGGGCTAATAATTTTGACCTTAAAATGGTTTTAAAAATATTTAAACCTGCTTTCATTCTAGCCGAAAAAAAAAAAAAAAAAAGACTTTCTCCAGAAGAAAAAATATTATCAGACATACTGTGAACATTTCCTTGCTCTATTAATCATCATTTGGGAGATATTTAAAAAGGAAAAGAAAAATCAAAGGTGGGGGGGGGGGGCTGGGGTAATAGTTCTAACTTCAAGTGTATATATATATATATATATATATATATATATATATATATATATATATATATATATATATATATATATATATATATACACATACATACATACATACATACATACATACACGCACGCACGCACGCACGCACGCACACACACACACACACACACACACAAACAACTGTACTGCCTGGCTCTCGAATCTGATTGGCTGATAGCAGTGCGATATTCTGTAATAACAGCACTCATATAGCCTTCTCACCCTTCTATATTACTCTGCCCACATAGAGTGGCAACAGATCAATAAACTCACTACAGTTTGACAAATATTGCACCTGTTGGACAACATAATGTACTTTTGTGGCTTTTTTCAGGCGAGAATGTAGTTGTTTAGATTGCAACTATGCAGTTTATATATTAAGAATAGTGCCTATTTTAAATATTTATAATTTGGAGATTCAGAGCGTCGGGGGTCATTAGCCTGTCATTGAGCAGAGCAAAGACAGCTGATGTTCCACCACAAGATGGCAACAGAGACCGCATAATAACTGTTTAGGGGAGGAAAAACTCAGCATAAATTTCAAATTACAGCTGATCAAATTATTAAAAAACAGGTAAGTTACATTCTAAGTAGATCTCTTTCTTTTGTATGTTGTAGTGCTGTATTTATACCATGGTAATCTGGTAGTGTTTACTTTGCTTTGGCTTTTTCAGGGTTAATCATTGTGTTCTCCCGAATGCAACAGAGAAATACTGGGAAATCTCTGTAGACTGATGGTATTTCATGCTGTTCAGCCTAATAATCTTAAATTGTGAACAAAATCAACTGTTTTGTCATCACTTTAGACACTATGCTAGAGAATCATTCAAATACTAGCTCTAAAGTGACGTTGGTGAATGAGCAACGGTTTCTGCTGTTCTGACCATCAGCTGCAGATGTGAATGAATGGCGGAATAAAGTAGTTCCTCATACAAAAGGATTTGATTGTCGTTTATTTACTACAATAAATAATATATATTAATATATATTTACTACAGATTAACAGTTTACTTAAAACTAATGATTACAGGCCAGCACAAAAGTAAAAACATCACTAAATAAAATGCAAAATGTAAACATACCGTCTCACATTGTTGCTGTTAATGTTTCTGCCTGCATCCCCATAATGACATGTAATATTAAGCAAATATTATGAAAAAAAAGAAAAATATAGCTATGAAATTTTTATTACTATAAACAATATATTTTGTGACATTTATTTTGTATATCGATATTTAATATATCGTCATATTGTGTAGCTCTAATGTTGGTTTAACTGATATTTCATTAAGGCAACAATTTATTTCATCATATGATTGGATTATTTGGTTGTTGATAATTGAATAAAAACAAACAGATATGTGTAAAAAAAATCTAAATCAACTATGACAAATCAAGATTATTAAATGAAAATGTTTCAATTATAATAATGTCATCTCACCATGACTAATTTAATTCCATGAAAAGCCACACTTCACTATGGAGCGTATTGTAGAGAAGCATTAGAGCACAGTACTTTAGATGGAAATTGTGCGCAACTTTCCATCTAAAGCCTTTTGCATTGTTCTCTCAGTCTCTTGAACAGGTCTTACTGGCTGGAGAAGCACTCGCAGGTGGAGTGGTGGATCAACACACCACCTGTGTCTGCTGGGATCGATGGAGATGGGGAAGCACTTAGCACATTCGTGACAAAATGGCACATTACCTGCTAGGCGAGAGGTATTTGTTTTGTTCAAACAAAGCCGAAGGTGCAATAATCACAAGCACAATGGAATCGCACCACTGAAACACACAATGTTCTGTTTTAAGCAGGAGGAAAAGGAGTTAGAAGAGATGCCAAATAACAAGAAGCGATGTTCAGTGTAACATGTTTGCTGAGTGAAAAAAAAAAAAAAAACTGGCACACAAACTGTTTTCACTCATAAACTGGTAGAACATTTCAGAACTGATTTCAAAGAAACATCAATTATTTTATTTATTTAACAAAAAATAATATACTTACAATTTACAAATTTTTTTTCTTATTTACAAAAAAATAAGTGAAGTTTTATAAACTAATTTTGAGAGAAGCACGTGATATGATTGATCACGCTGGCCTCTCATTCGTAATCAGTAATAATCCAATCAGATCAATTCTAAAATAAATCAGAAATCCTACAATAAATAGACCAATTTCACCCTACCTGCCTTATCTTCATTTTGGAAGAATCCAAAATATATCCAAATACGTCGCGCACCCCTCTCCACCGCATCCCTCCTTGCGCTTCATCACACAAACGTCGCGCGCACTCCGCCTACACCCCACCCAGTTTTTACTTGCGCTAAAACCTGTTTGAAACAATAATTGCTTAATGCCGCATGGTCTGTCTGAGTCTGTCAGAGTGTAGCCTATAGTCATAAATTGTGGTTATTCTGACAAGAGACTCAGCTGTTGTTATTTTTAGCTGCTTCAATAGTGTGGACCTGGCGGTTCATTCCGCTGTGGCGACCGCGGATTAATAAAGGGACTAAGCCGACAAGAAAATGAATGAATGAATGAATAGTGTGGACCACTATTTTCTTTTTGATCCTCACAATTTTGGAATCCAGTCGCAGGCCGGATTGAACGGCTCTGCGGGCTGGATTTGGCCCGCGGGCCACTAGTTGATGATCAGTGCTCTACTCTTTCCTATAGATTAAAGGTGAAAACCCTGAAAAAATAATTATTAAAAATAAATAAATAAATAAATAAATAAATAAATAAATAAATAAAACACACACACACACACGCAAATGCATTACTAAAAAAAATAACTTAAAGTAAATACAAATTTCACTTAAAACTGCTAGTGATATTATTTTACAAATCAAACGTTCCAAGTTATATGATTTGACTTATAGTGAATTAATGAATTTAAATATAGTGTATAATTAGCTAACATACATATAATAAAATATTTTTGTAACATACAATAAACAACACCACACACAAACACATGCACTTGCATTACTAAAAATTAAACTAAATGTAAAAATAATCAAGGAGAACATGTACAAAAGCCATGAGTGTGCTGTCAGTGCCATGTCACACAGCGTGATGCCTTTTCTGAAGCACACATTGGTTCACAAGGCATCTAAAAGAACTTCAGAACACAGCCTATATCTGTCAAGCTTTAACCTGCCATCAAAACACAGCAGATTGTGCAGCAGTAGGGTGCATTTCATAATAAATCGGCTTTACAGTACGTGTAAAACAAGCACTATGTACTGTATGCGAATACTCCGTCATAATTGCACAGCTCTCTTTTTTTTTGGGTGACATTTATTTATTTTATCGCATTTCTCTGTCTAATCTTGCATTGCCGTGTAAGAAAAGTATGACCTTTTCTTTCCAGCTTAAATGCTATTACCTTAATGCCCTCGCTTAATGCCTCGTTTAATTAGTTTGCTGATTGCCACGCTTCAGTAAAATATCTCTGCCGTGAAATCTTTCTCTCACACTTTAAGAACAAAGTTATTGAGCTTACTTTTTCTCCTCGGGGAGACGGATAAAAGCAGACAGAAGACGGACTTTAATCACAGCGCTGCAGTCTGTGCCGCTTTAAAGAGAGAGTTCAAGCTAAAAAATGACAATTCTTTCATCATCCGCTCACCCTCGTGTCACTTTTTTTGTGGAGTACAAACCCAAATTTTGGTCATTATTCGCTGATGATCTTGTCTTCTGGCTTTCGTGTCCTTTATGCTTCAGTGTGTTCAGATCTATTGTGTTTGGGATAAATGAAGCTCAATTCTTTTTGTGTTTTTCTGGAAAATTCTCATCTCAAATTGAGCTTGAAGGCATTTGTTCGCATTTTCAATGGACAATTTGACCATATTGTCACACATTTTATGGGTTTAGATAATGGGTTTGTGGGTTTTTATGGGTTTAGATTTTTTTTAAGACACCAAAGCTTTTAACATGACCAAAAAAAAAGTCAAATTAGTATACAGCACACTCAAAAAATGACCTGTGTTGCTTGTTCAAACTACTCATTTAAAATGAGTTAAAAAAACAAATATTGGACTTCATATTGGACAATAAAAAGTAATTTTGTGAAACCCAGCGTTTTTTACAGTGTATAGTAAGTGATGTTATTGCTTTAACTACAATTAAACAAACACAATCAAACATGTTAAACATAAAAACATATTTGGTTAAAGGGTGCGTGTTACAGTGTCAGTTATTAATTTAACTACTGAGTGATATTAATAAATGACATGTTCTTATACAGGCGATGCAGTGGCGCAGTAGGTAGTGCTGTCGCCTCACAGCAAGAAGGTCGCTAGTTCGAGCCTCGGCTGGGTCAGTTGGGTGAGTTTGCATGTTCTCCCTGGGTTTCCTCCGGGTGCTCCGGTTTCCCCCACAGTCCAAAGACATTGGGTAAGCTAAATTGTCCATAGTGTATGAGTGTGAATGAGTGTGTGGATGTTTCCAAGAGATGGGTTGCGGCTGGAAGGGCATCCACCGCGTAAAAAACGTGCTGGATAAATAAAGGGACTAAGCCGAAAAGAAAATGAATGAATGAATGAATGAATGTTCTTATACAGTTAGGATTAGAACGTAAGTTAATTGTGCATTGTTTTTTGTAATTGCTATAGTAAGAACATAAAACTTGTAACAATAACAGCTTAAAATAAAGTGCAAACTTTAACTGAATAAAATCTAAATATTTTATTAAAATCCTGAAAATTTAGCTTTTAAGTAATTAAAATGAATCAAACTAGGAAAACTACTAAAACTGCAATAAATTAAAGATAATAAAAGTCTTAAAAACACATAACACATTGTGTGTAACATTTGTAACATTGCAATAAAACAATAATGAAATATATGTAATAATAATAATTTTTCAAAGTATATAATTTAAATGGATTTTTTTTCAAATAAAGCAAAGCGTACTTCACTTATACTGCTGAAATGAGAGAATGAACGAATAAACTAACTCAACTCAAGAATGAACAAAAAATAAACTAACTAACTAACTAACTAACTAACTAACTAACTAACTAACTAACTAACTAACTAACTAGCTAACTAATCAACTAACCAACTAATCAACTAACCAACTAACCAACTAATGCACGTATGCACAAACGAACTCATGATTGAATGAATGAAAGAACACATGCATGGACGCACAAACTAAAAAACTCAAGAATGGATGAACAAACAAACGCATACACGCACGAACAAACAAACTCATGAATGCATGAACGAACAAACGAATTAATCCACGCAAGCACGCAAGAACTAACTAATTAACAAACTAACCAACAAAATAACAAACTGACCAACAAACAAACCAACAAACTATCTAACTAACACACGCATACATGCTAGCACACACACACGAACAAACAAACTCATGAATGAATAAATTAATGAACAACGCATAAACAACTCACAAATGCATGAACGAACAAACAAATGCATCCACGCAAGCATGCAAGAACTAACTAACTAACAAACTAACCATCGAACTAACAAACTAGCCGACAAACTAACAAAGTAACGCATGCACACATGCACAAAATAACTCATGAATGAATGAATGAATGAATGAAATGAATGAATGAACACATGCATGGACGCACAAACTAACAAACTCAAGAATACAGGAACAAAAGAATGCATCCACGAACAAACAAACTTAGCAATGCATGAACGAACAAAGGAACGCATCCAAGCAAACACGCAAGAACTAAGTGACTAACAAATTGACCAACAAACTAACAAACTAACAAACGCACAAACTAACTCAAGAATGAATAAATGAATGAATGAACAAACAAACTTACGAATGCATGAATGAACAAACGCACCTAAGCATTTACGCTCGAACGAACAAAAAAACAAAAACTCATGAATGAACGAACACACGCTTCCACAAACGAACGAACAAACAAGCAAACGAATGCATGAACGAACAAACTCACAAATGCATGAACGAACGAACACCACGCACAAACAAACGAAGGACGTTTGATTCCTTTTTGTGTTCTTATTTGTATTGTTTAGACATTGTGGAGGTATTTGTTCACATTTTCAATGAACAATTTGCCCATTTTGTTTTGAGTATAGATTATTTGGTATGCAAAAAAACTACTTGAAGCTTTTTACATAAGAAAAAATGTGTTCAGTGTTTTATTTTTTTAAATGTTTTTTTTTACTTGAAATATAATTAAATCAACTTAAAATTTTAAGTTGAAAATTGTGCCTTGAAATAATTCAAATAAATGCGACAAAAAATTGGGATAATTATAATGCGAAGATCACATACTATAAGTAATGTTTTTATGAGTATAATACAGTATATAGTTTTTTAAAGTATATAATTTAAATGACAAGCATAATGAATCATTAATTATTTAATAAAGCCAAGATTACACGAATGTAATTTGTTGAATGAATGAATGAATGAATCAATCAATCAATCAATAAATTAATGTAAGAATGAATCAATCAATTAATCATCACCTTATTTTACACTATAAATCAAAACTTTTTTTATTAAATATATAAATAAATACAGTCATTGGATTTTAAAAGACATGGAGTCAGCAAATGCCAGCATACTAATTGTGTAGTGAACTTTCCCACCACCCAAAAAGTCACAGTCTCAAACTTGGTGGTCCGGTCGACCAGTGGCCCTTTTAAGATGGAAGTGTAGTACAATCTGACCCTGAGCACCTTCACTTCCAGAGGGTGGTGGACAGCTAATTACTGTCCATCTCCATGCCGGAGCAGAAATGAATTATGCATTAGAGCGGGCAAAGCTTTTTCACTGATACTTATCCATTATTAATGCTGAAGCCATTACACATTTTGTCCACTGCTCACATTTGGTTGCAAGAGCGCAGGCGTTATTTTAATCCGCCACGTCTGCTCTTTGACAGAGAGTGATGCAGAGGAGCAGCGACGTACTGTAAGGCCGGGCTACGCATCTAATCCAATGATGGAAATACACGTCATTCATTATTACAGAGAAGCAGCCCGTTATAGATCAAAGCACCTAGAAACCTGCCGCCACCAAAAGCGAATGTGCGTCTGGCATCTAAAAGTGAAACAACAGATGCTTCTTTCTTTGTCAAATCCCTTCGAATCAGGGCCGAACTGGCCATCTGGAGCACTGGGAGTTTTCCTGGTAGGCCGCTGGACAATGTGGACTGGCCCTTTGCTGTGTAAATATATAAATATAAAATATGTAACATTTATGGATAATTCCGACGAGCTACATAACTCAAAATAATGACCACTGTGCTCAGGCTCAGTGCAGTGTGCATTTATATTATATTATATTATATTATATTATATTATATTATATTATATTATATTATATTATATTATATTATATTATATTATATTATATTAATTTTATTTCTTTTAAGCATTAATTTAAAATATACTCCATATGTACTATAGATACCAAACACATTTATTTATTTATTTATTTATTTATTTATTTATTTATTTATTTGTTTGTTTGTTTATTATTATTGTTATTTATTTATTTTATTTAAAAATGTCATAATTATATAGGTTATTATTTATTAGGAATTATTTTTAAAATATGTTTGCTAATTATATATGTATATATACAGTGTTGTCAAGTCATTGTGCAATATGCATGAGTGCTGTTTTATTTTTTAAAAGTAACAGATAAACATTAAAAAGTGCTCAGAAATGCAATGTAAGAAGCTGAACATGACGAAGCGGAATGCAGCACTATTTGCCTGCTGTTTAAAAAAAGAAAATGCTAAATAAGGTGGCCATCTCTGCAGTTTTGGAATTCAAAGGCCAGTACAGACTTGGTCAGACACTCATCAATAGGGAATTATATACTTTAACAATAATGTAAAGCTAATAAATAAAAAGTTAATACATTACATCAGACATCATCTAAGCTAATATTAATATAAGCCTACATTTTAGACAGTTTTTTCAATAATGAGTCAATTTGCTTCAAAACTCATTGAATTAATGAATGAATCAGTTAGACAATGACTCATTCAGAAATAATGGCGTGCTGCCTCCTACAGTCAGTTATGTAAAATACTTCATATTTAATTAAATCATTATATGTGCCTCAGCCTACATTTTTACAAGTACATTTTGTTGCCTGCTTCATTTGTCAAATTCACTAGAGGGCGCTACATTTTTGTTAATCTAAAATGCGTTACCTGGGGTACATTTTGTTGTACGCTTCAGATACACATTTTTTTTTTTTACATGTCCACAAGGAGGTGGAAATTATTGTACAGATCACTTAAACCGCTTACCTAAACCCTCCCCTAAACCCAACCAATAGTGTTTTCAAAAGCAATCATAAAAGTACAATGCAATTTTATATTGCTTTTATCTCTTTTGACTTAAACTCGAGCTCACAGCAAATATAACAAAGTACAAAGTGAGCTGCAGCGCATACTGACCGCACAAGCTCATATGGGGATACTGTAGATAAACTTATAAGATTACAAATCACGGACTTCGGTTAGGCAGTCTGAACATTTATTTAGAGTTGTGCAAAAAAACTGCATGACATGGTTTCTGTCAGTTTTATGTGGACACTTATTCTGTCACTTTGGTTGTATGGTCATACACAATAAATGTGCTATATAAATACACATTACTTTACATTACTTACTTATGAAGGTATATTTAAGACTTAAGTAAATGTTAAAACCAATTAAAGAAAATTGAAAGGAGAACTAATGGAAAATGTCTAGCCAACACTTGTATAGTAACAAAGTTATAAAGCAATTTGGGTCTATGGCAATACACAATAAACACGCAAAATAAAACCCTGATAAATTAATTCATTTTCCTTTGGCTTAGCCCCTGATTTATCAGTGGTTGCCACAGTGGAATGAACTGCCAATTCCAGCATATGTTTTATGCAGTGGATGTCCTTTCAGCTACAACCTAGCACAGGAAAAAACCTGATCTGACTTTTACATTTTGCATAATATATGTTAAGGCTTAAATATCTCAGATTCAACCACTTGTGTGTAGAAATAACTTTTACCTTCTGAACATAACCCCCATTGTGGCTTTATTTCTAATTTCTTCATCTATGTTAAGCTTTTTTGGCACAATCCACATTGTAAAAGTTCTATAGAAATAAAGATGAATGAAAAATGAGTAAGACCCATTATCCACGTTTCCACTATCGCACATAAAGTGAGCATGCCAATGCCAAACTTTCACAGTATGTCTGATATTTTTTTTCTGATGGAGAAAGTCTTATTTGTTTTATTTTGGCTAGTATAAAAGCAGTTTTTAATTGTTTAAAAACATTAAGGTCAAAATTATTAGCCCCTTTAAGCTTTTTTTTTCAATAGTCTACAGAACAAACCATCGCTACACAATAGCTGGCCTAATTACCATAACCTGCCTAGTTAAATGTCACTTTAAGCTGTATAGAAGTGTCTTGAAAAATATCTAGTAAAATATTATTTACTGTCATCATACCAAAGATAAAATAAATCAGTTATAAGAAATGAGTTATTAAAACTATTATGTTTAGAAATGTGTTGAAAAAACCTTCTCTCTGTTAAACAGAAATTAAGGAAAAATTAAAGGGGGGCTAATAATTCAGGGGGGCTAATAATTCTGACATCAACTGTACATTACATACAGCACAATTTATCTTGGTATATGTATTTACAAAATTGTATTGTACCTGTACTGTAAAATATACACACTTTTTAAACTTTAAAATACGGTAACATACTCCACAAATATCCTACAGTAAAATACAGTTCATATTACAGTTAAATAATACTGTGTAATTTACAAAAATCGTTAACATTGTAGAGATCAAACAGCTAGTGTTGTGTTAAAATATACGGTAATTTTCAGAAAGCAACTTTAAAATACAGTAACATACGGCATAACTTTCCTACAATAAAATACAGTTCATATTACAGTTAAATACTGTGTAATTTACAAAAATCACTAACATTGTAACATGTAAAATATACAGTAATTCACAATGCAACTTTAAAATATGGTAAGATACTCCATAACTGTCCTACAGTAAAATACAGTTCATATTACAGCTAAATACTGTGCAATTCAACAAAATTGTTAACATCATAGAAATCAGATGGCTAGTGTTGTGTTAAAATATACAGTAATTTTCACAACGCAACTTTAAAATACGGTAACATACTCCATAACTGTCCTACACTAAAATACAGTTCATATTACAGTTAATAACTGTGTAATTTACAAAAATCGTTAACATTGTAAAAAGCAGACAGCTAGTGTTGTGTTAAAATACAGTAATTTTTACAATGCAACTTTAAAATACGGTAAGATACTCCATAACTGTCCTACACTAAAATACAGTTCATATTACAGTTAAATACTGTGTATTTTACAAAAAAAATTACAATTGTAGAAATCAAAAAACTAGTGTTATGTTAAAATATACAGTAATTTGCACAATGCAACTTTAAAATACAGTAACATACTGGATAACTATCCTACAGTAAAATACAGTTCATATTACATTTAAATACTGTGTAATTTACAAAAATTAACAATGTAGAAATCAGACGGCTAGTGTTGTGTTAAAATATACAGTAATTTTCACAATGCAACTTTAAAATACAGTAACATACTGGATAACCGCCCTACAGTAAAATACAGTTCATATTACAGCTAAATACTGTGTAATTCACAAAAATCAATGACATTGTAAAAATCAGCTGCTAGTGTTGTGTTGAAATATACAGTAATTTTCCCAATGCAACTTTAAAATACAGTAACATACTGGATAACTATCCTACACTAAAATATAGTTCATATTACAGTTAGATACTGTGTAATTTACAAAAATGAACAATGTAGAAATCAGACGACTAGTGTTGTGTTGAAATATACAGTAATTTTCACAATGCAACTTGAAAATACAGTAACATACTGGATAACCATTCTAAAGTAGAATACAGTTCATATTACAGTTAAATACGGTGTAATTTACAAAAATTAACAATGTAAAAATCAGCTGCTAGTGTTGTGTTGAAATATACAGTAATTTTCCCAATGCAACTTGAAAATACAGTAACATACTTCATAACTGTCCTACACTAAAATACAGATTATATTACAGTTAAATACTGTGTAATTTACAAAAATCAGACAGCTAGTGTTGTGTTTTGTTGCAGACCTGTTTCTGTGGGCCTGAAAGTGCAGGGCCAATTTTCAGTCCCAGTCCACCCCTGCCTCTAATAATTTTCCTCAAAGCTCCACTGGCACATTGAACATGTTGAACCGGCTCTGCATAATCTCCGCTAAGCTTCCACCTTTGCCATTTCCTCCGCTGTCCGAACTGAACATGTGGTCGAACCGAGGGCAGTGTGATTGGCTGCATTTGTTCATGTCTCTCAGAGTAATCTTTCTTTAATACGCTCATCCGCATTCATGTCCCTCATCTCTCCGTGTTACGCGCGCTCTCATTTGCAAGCCTTTGTCTGAAACGTGTCAACATATTGTGTACGACATACTATCTGCAATTTGCACCGCGAGATGAAAATGTAGGCAAGAACTTGAAAGAGGTATAATCTCAAAGCCTACTAGGCTGTTAGCGAAACATGCTCACCTCCTGTTCGCATTGATTTGAAAAGAAAAAAGGACATCAGAATGCTATAACACACACACACACACACACGCACGCACACACACACACACACACACACACACACACACACACACACACACACACACACACACACACACACACACACACACACACACACACACATAGAGTAAGGTGAGTCACAGGCTTTCATGAATATGTCTTTCTGATGAGACTCTTTCAGTTTAGTTGGATTTAATGCAGCACAGAACATGTTGACAATAAATGCATTCAGAATTACACATTAAAAAAGATCATTCACCCCAAAATGAAAATGTGCTGTTCATTTACTCACTCTCAGGCCTTTCAAGATGACGTTTTCTTTTTTTTTTTCTTTAAAGATTTTTTAGCTGACATTGTAGTACTTGGTGATTTATGAAATGCAAGTCAGCAGACTATGGAAGTCAAAAAAATACAGAAAGAAATACGTACATACACTGTACAGGCAAAACTAAATTATTACAGCTGGCTGCTGATGATACACTGAGGTATTATAAAACAGAATGATCAGCCTGTGAAAAAAAAAACTGACCATTATTTACAACATACATGATTTATTACTGTTTTGACAATCATTATAACAAAACTATCTATCTATCTATCTATCTATCTATCTATCTATCTATCTATCTATCTATCTATCTATCTATCTATCTATCTATCTATCTATCTATCTATCTATCTATCTATCTATCTATCTATCTATCTATCTATCTATCTATCTATCTATCTATCTATCAGGGCTGTAACTAGACGCTGACTCCCCGAGACGAGACAAGACATGAGATTGGGTTCAAGAGAATGAGACGAGCCAAGATTTTTACAGTATTTAATAAATCTTCAATGATGAAATGTAAGACTGGAAAATAGTCTTTTATTCGCCTGAAAAAAAAAAAAAAAACATCACAAAATGCAAAACAATTTAGGTGCGTTTTAAAAAAATGGTAATGAATGCTTTTTTATTTCTATTTTAATTAATTATATGCCATAAATGACATGCAAAACAGTCTGGGTTGCCAGGTGTGTGCAAAAGCACTTGATTTGTGGTTCAAATCCAATCCTTTCCCCAATCTTCAATGCTAATTTCACCCTCATGCTCCATCACAACGAGACATAACGAGACACGAGACAACTTTTCACCTTGAGGAGAAATCTTGTCGTGATTTAATCTCATGAGATTTCATCATACGGGATCTCATCACACCCCGTCTGTCTGTCTGTCTGTCTGTCTGTCTGTCTGTCTGTGTTTGTACTGGTTTGAGCAGTTTACACGGAAGGTGTTAAGATTAATAAATTCGTAGCTTCAGCTATTTAAATAATATGCAAATTCAGTCACCTTGTGATTTTTTTACTATTTTACTTTTTTCCTTCTATATCAAACTTCTCATGTGCCACTGTTAGTAATTTAACTTTGAATGCCTACAATTAAATTAATACAAATTAATAAAATTCATGATACAAAAAAAAAACAACCACCACCACAACAAAAAAAAAAAACTGGGATTTATTTTATTTTATTATTTTTTTTTAACATGCTATAATTGCCCACTTTTTAAGATTTTTTTTTTTAAATAGATGGGGTCCTAAAAATTCATATAATGGGGAGGTGGCATTGCTTTGTTAGGGCAGAACAAGTTTCTATATCTAAATTTGTTATCAAATTCTACTGTATATCTATATCCATTTTATATTCAAATTTTCTGACATGTTGGAAAATCATCCGACTATCTGATTCCTGATTGGGAAAGGTTTACACCTGTACACTGCACAAACACATTATGGCAAAGCTGAAATACTGCCCCATATTTAAAAAAAAAAAAAAAAAAAAAAAAGTTGTACGAGTCAGAATCCGGCTCAAAATCAGACCTAAAAACTGCAGTATATGCCCAGCCTAGAGGTGGAAATTAAATTGAGCTTTAAAGGACAGATCACCCAAAAATGTTAATGTATTCACTATTTACATAACCTGATGTGGTACAAAAACATGTTTTCTTCTGTTGAACACTAAAGAAGATATTTTAAATAAAGCTGAAAACTGATAACCATTTACTTCCATAGTAAAAACATACAACAGAAGTCAATGGTTACAGGTTTCAAACATTTTTCGAAATATCTCATTTTTGTTTAACAAGAAAGAAATACATAAAGGTTTGAAAGTGAGTAAATCTTGATAGAACCTTCGGTCACTTTATTTTAATATACAATTCACACTAATAACAAACTACTAACTAAGAATTTTAGCTCAACAAATGATTAATTAGCTGCTTATTAATAATTAGTAAGGAAGTAGTTGGGTTTAGGTATTGTTAAGATTAGGGATGTAAATTAAGATCATACTTTATACTTTATACTTTACGATGATGATTATGATGATGATGAAAAGCCTTTATTTGTCACATACACTGTTACATGCAGTGAAATTGGACCCTTACGACCATGCACAAACATCACTCATTTCAGGGAAAGACAGGTCAGATGAGAGGTAGCATAGAACAGTAAATAAGATACATTAGGGAAAAGGGAGGCGAAAAAAAAGCCCTTCTCAGACTGTCCTTAAACAATTAGTATCTTAATAACTGTCATGTAATAAGCTAGTAGTAAATGGTGTGACTTAAACTAAAGTGCTACCAGCATTTATATGTGAACTACCCCTTTAATGTTCTACTGATGAAAAAAAAGTCACCATCATCTCATAAGGCCCAGAGGGTGAGTAAATTAACTGCAAGTTTTCTATTTTGGGAGAACTATCCTTATACAAGGCTTTTATTACAGTGGCTCCAGGACAGAAACTGCAGGCGCTGCTTGTAGCTTATCTGACGGTGGCTGAGGGTTAGTCTGCTTGTAATGATCTAAGTGTTAATGTGTGAAATTGAATTACGCTGTTGTTGGGACATTCATCCCGTAGTGCACAGCGCTACACACACTAAAATAATGTAGGCTACCAACGGATGAGCTGCTTACAAGGCTATCTAAAGTCAGTCTGGCAGACTGTCATATTAGCAGTTGCGCAAAGAATTACAATATCAAAACAGCACAAAAAATGCCTTGTACCGCTAATTGCGTGTTTACACGAGTTGCTAGCAAATAAACAAACAAGAAAACAGAAAGCGTCCCCTCATTAAAAAGAAAATAATTGGCAGCGTGTCATTTGCAGTCAGCTATTTTAAAAAACCTCATAAAGTTTGCATGAGTTCAGTCACCTAGAATAGGTCACATTTTTTTAGACAGGTCTGAATACTGAGAAATGTTTCTGAAATGTGTCATGCTGAGCAGTATTTGGTGATGACTGGACAATACTTTAACCGTGTGACAGTAGGTCAGCTGCTTTTACACTAACAAGCAGTTTAAAGTATAGAAAATATTCATTAAAACTTCTGGATATTGTTGTTTATCACAAAGTTTTAAATTACTGAAGATGTTAATTTATGTCCCCAGTGTTATTTGTGAAGGATAAATGCTGCTGTATTTACTTTGTTTTTAATAAAAGGGGTCATGCTATGCGTGTTTACACTTCCAACTTCATTTAGTGCATAATGTTAATGGCAATGTTAAAGTCACAATGTCAACTCCTGAGGGAGTTATTCGCTAAAATCAGTCCCTCTAATAGGATTATAGTCATGTTTTGTTTTGTTTTTCAGGATGCACACATCACAATCAGGGTGCGAATTACATGGGGATGTGGGTGATATTCACAAATGGGTGACTTTTTTAGGGTAGCTTTTTTGTGATTTTTTAACACCCATACACTCTTGCATTCACACCCACACATACACTACGGCTAATTTAGCGTATTCAATTAACCTATAGCGCATGTCTTTGGACTGTGGGGGAAAGCGAAGCACCCGGAGAAAACCCACGCGAACGTGTTGTCGCTCCAGCACCGGTAAAAAACGGCGGAGAGCGAGAAACACTGCCAACAGCTCTAGGCGATTGATATGCCAATGCAACTGGGTTTTTTTCAGCTGCATGCCCGCAACAAACGGCCCCCCAGCCAGTGCTGGAAGCATCTGTCAAAACGACAACATGACTGGACGCCTGTCCTAGAGGCACTCAGGCCTGTAGGAACGAGGGGTCGTTCCAGGGGCTGAGGGCGCGGCGACACAGCGCAGTGACAGTCACTCGGTGTGTGTCCGCGTGCCATGCGCGTCTGGGGACTCGATCGTGAAGCCAGTGCCGAAGTGGTCTCATATGGAGTTATCCGAGCGCGTGCAGCGGCTGCGGATGTCATATGCTCCAGGAGCCTCTGAAAGATTTCAGTGGAACCACTATTTTGCTGTCGAACTCTCACAGACAGTTCAGCATTAGCCGAGCGCGCTCTCCGGAGAGGCGCGCTGTCCTGGTGACCGAGTCCAGTTCCAACCCGAGAAAAGAGATCCTCTGCACGGGGGCGAGTTTGCTCTTTTCTCGGTTGACCTGAAACCCCAATAGGTGGAGGTGCTGGAGCACCTTGTCCCTGTACATAGTCAATTACTCCCGCGAGAGGGCTAAAAACAGCCAGTCACCGAGATAATTGAGTATGCGGATGCCCGCGAGCCGAAGGGGCGCTAGGGCACCCTCCGCGAGCTTGGTGAAGACCCGCGGATACAGAGAGAGCCCGAAGGGGAGGACTTGTACTGTCAGGCTCGCTCGACGCAGACCGCAGAAAAGTGACGGTGGCGTGGAGTATGGAGACATGAAGTACGCGTCCTTCAGGTCTATGCTGCAGACCAATCCCGAGGACGAACGCACAGGAGGATGCGCTTCTGCATAAGCATTTTGAACGGCAGCTTGTGCAGACAGCGGTTCAAAATGCGCAGATCTAGTATTGGCCGTAACCCACCGCTCTTTTGGGTACCTTGAAGTACAGGCTGTAAACCCGCTCTCCATCTCGGCTGGAGGGATCGGTTAGATTGCATCCTTCGCCAGGAGGACAGCAACCTTCTCTCACAAGACAGGGGCGGGCACAGGGCTGACCCTGGTGACGTACACCCCGTGAACTTGGGAGGCCGTTTCGCAAATCGAATCGCGTAGCCGAGTCTGATCGTGCGTATGAGCCACCGCAAAGGGCTGGGCTGCGCTAACCAGGCAGGCAGAGCCCTCGCTAATGACTGCATCGCTACAATCGCTGACGTACCAGCAGTGGGGCAGCGCGGAGTGGGAGTGCTGATCCGGGGAGCGCTGGGGTCCCGCGGAAGAGCTGGAGGTGAGAGATTTACTCACCTTGCACTCAGACTCCGGAGGAGAGGGCTGGAGGTGTGAGAGAAAGGGGACCGTCCTCCCAGACCCCGTGAGCCACTGGCGAAGTGCGCCGATCCTGCGAGCTGGAAGGCTTTTCATCGCGTCCCAGACTGGCAGTATTCGGGCTGTCACATCCAGGGAAGGGAAAGATGCTCTCTCTCTGAGGAGCCCGGCCCCCCACTGGGGAGAGAGCAAGTTCCCTCTTCTCCAGATGGCCGTCTCAAGAGCGCTTCGCGGTCCGTTATCCGGACTTAACGGCGCCCTGGGACGGGGAGCGCTGGTTGCCTGCGAGGTGCTCGGCGCTGCCGCTGGCCGGAGGCGCAGGCGGGGGCGGAGCAGCACTCGAAGACGGGCGCTCTCGGCGACAAGCAGTGGATGTGGATGGTTCGGCGGGAGGGGAGCGGTCTTACATCCCCGCCGAAGGATGGCCCATCGTATCCAACTGCACCGCCGTGAATTCCTGGGTGAATTCACCAACGGTGTCGCCGAACGGGCAAGACTGGTATATGGGGGAGTCAAGAAAGTGAACTTTGTCGACTCCGCGCATATTTTTGCCAGGTTTAGCCCGAGGTGGCGGTCCTGGACCACTAACGTGGCCATCGTCTTTCCCGGGGCACACGCAGCGGACTTGAGATCCGTGGAGCTCAGTCGGGTGCGGTGCGGGGCTTGTAACAAGTCTGGGTCAGAACCACCCTCGTGCAGCTGGGCCAGCGCGCGCGCATGGACCCTGGCGTGCAGGGTGGAAGCAGTCTGGCCCGCGGCTGTGTGGGCTCTGGCTCGGGAGGCAGAAAACCAACACGCCTTGGACGGGAGATGAGGCTAATTCCAGCAGAAGGAGGCACCACGCGGGCCCGTGATGGCACTCTCAATCTGGGGAATCGACTCGTACTCCCTGGCTGCTCCACCATCAAGAGTGGTGAGGTGGAGGCGCACGCAGATCAGGCAGAGAAAGGTGCCCTCAAGACTGCGTGAGCCCACTGTGCACTTCCGGGAAGAAAGGGATGGGAGGCTAGAAGGTATTGCCTTTTAATCCTCCACATACACCCATCTAGTCGGTCCGGCCGCGGGGCTAGGGGATAAACCATCTCCAGACCCACAACCGAAACAGCCCGGGAAAGCCCGGTTATCATGTCTGTTTCAAGATCGGCCGCCGCCGCGCTCACTCCCGATGGGAGGGAACGGAGGGGGGGGGGATCCTTCATCAGACCATGACAGCCCAACCTCCGATGCAGCGGTGGACATCTGAGCCTCGGTGTCATCAAGTGAGAGGGCGGCCATCCGAGGATGGAGCGCTTCTCTCACTCAAAGCTTGGATGGAGCGCGTGGAGGAGTGAGAGGTCCACAAGCCCGAGGGCAGCAGATTTACTCCCACTGTAACCCTCAGATCTGCCCGAGTGCCCACCGCGGAGCGGGGGACAACTGGGGTGGGTGGCTCTTTTGCAAGAGCGAGCCGCGATCTTAACTGCGCAACAGACATGCCACCGCAGTGATGGCATGCACTGCCCACGAGCACCGCATTAACATGCTGGACCCCCAGACATGAAACGCAGTGCTCGTGCCCATCATCCGAGGACAGAAAACCACCGCATCCAGAAACGCACAGTCGGAGCGACGTCTTGAAAAAGACGCGCTGCACGACCGTGTTGCTCTTTTAGGAAATTCGCAACAATACATACCGCTCTGGAGGACCGGACCCAAAGGACGCCAGGCAAGGGAGAAACACAGCTCGACCATCTGCCGCTGCGTGTCACACACTCTGGACCGGGAGATCGCTCTCGTTCACTCTCTGTCTGAAACTCAGCTGGAGGAACCCTCATCGACTCTCTCAGAAGGCTGTTGAAGTCTCTGAAGTGAAAATGATGCTTTGGCTTTGCTCGCACATGTACTCTTATAGCAAGTTAATTGCAACGAGCATCAGGTGCGCAAGCTGAAGCTGCCAACTCATTGGCATTTCATTGGCCCGTTTACATACTCTTTCAGATGATTGGCTTTCTGAATGAAATCCCCATAGTGGAAGTTTCCACATAGCATTGAAGTTTCCCTTCCGAAGGGGAACATGCAAACTTCCCACAGAAATGCTAACTGAACCAGCTGGTGCTCAAACCAGCGACTTTCTTGCTGTGCCACCGTGTTGGCCTTTAAATGTGTTTATTTATTTATTTATATTTCCTTCAATGTCTCTTATAAATCTATACACTCAAAAAAGGCTGGGTTGTTTCAACACAATTCTATGTGTAATACAGACTAAACTAACTGCTGGGTCATTTATTTTTAAATTTAATTTGACCAACTTTAACCCAGTGTTGGGATTTGTCCATATTTTACCCAATTTGGGTTTAATCAACCCAGCATTTCTTAGAGTATACTTTATATATATATATATATATATATATATATATATATATATATATATATATATATATATATATATATATATATATATATAATGCTACTTTTAAAGCCACTATGAAATAAAATGTATTGTTATTATTAATATATAATATATAGCATTTTATGTTATGGAGTAAAATCAACTAAAATGTAAATCACAGGCCTTAGGTAAGACAAGAGACAGCTGGCTAAATAAATAAATGTAAGAGAAACACTGTATTTCTTTCTTTTTTTATAATCTTAACTCACTGAAAAGAAACAGCATATATCAGTTTCTTAATAAATTAAAATGTTGTTAAAAATGGAAATATGTTTTGTTTGTCGCATATAGTTAGCTATTTATGGGATGTGGGTAAAACGTGTATTTCAATCCGGCTGCCACCGCAAATATATTTGAATCCTGTGGGAAGCACTGAAATACTGGTAAATTTCCACATTTTAGTATATTTTGCTTATGCAATTGATAGCTTTCAAAGTTCTCCCAATTGTGTGCAGCAATTAAGTCATGTTTTTCATCTATATTCCTTGGTATATTCTCACGGTTATTTAGACTTTATTTATTTATTTTTAACCATTTAGTGGATTCAAGATTCAACATATTTTAACTTTAATATCATTAATATCATAGCATCATAACATGTTTATATATATATATATATATATATATATATATATATATATATATATATATATATATATATATATATAAATAATATAGTAAATATTAGTAAATCATATTTTACTAGATGTTTTTCAAGACACTCCTATACAGCTTAAAGTGACATTTAAAGGCTTAACTAGGTTAATTAGGTTAACTAGGCAGGTTAGAGTAATTAGCCAAGTTATTGTATAACGATGGTTTGTTCTGTAAACTATTGGAAAAAAAAATAGCTTAAAGGGGCTAATAATTGTATCCTTAAAATGCCGTTTAAAAAATTTAAAACTTTTTTTATTCTATCCAAAATAAAACAAATAAGACTTTCTCCAGAAGAAAAAACATTATCAGACATACTGTGAAAATTTCCTTGCTCTGTTAAACATCATTTGGGAAATATTTAAAAAAGAAAAAAAAATTCAAAGGGGGGCCAATAATTCTGACTTCAACTGTATACATATATATACATACATGCATACATACACATATATACTGACTCTGGGATTTTAGAGCTGTAACTGCAAATCACGTCATTTACATGGACATCAGTAGTCGAATTATTTGCCTTAATCTGAATAAGACAATCATATGATTAAGGTGTTTACATGAGTTGCCTTTTTTAAAGTTCCTTTTATGATCCTGTTTTATATGTTATAGCACATAATTCGATTAACGCCATTGCTTTACCAGGTTATCCACATTTCCTCCGGAGTTTCATGTAATTTGGGGTGTTTAATTTTTAATTTGGAATTTGATACTGCAAGCCGAATGGAAAGAAAAAAAAATCTGCATTTCGTGATGCTTGTGTGTGTGGTCCTTCACTGGTGCAGAGAATAGTGTCAAACAGCTGTGTGTGTGTGTATGGAATATCCTGTGGCAAAAATGCAGCGGAAAGCCCTACATGATGGTAATAGTTTGATTGCGGTGTTTACATGCACTTCAATAATCTTAATCACATCTCATAAAATAATTCTGTTTAGTTCGATTATGACCTTAATCAGATTAAATTAATCAAAAATTGCTGTTTACATGGTGGACTCTTAATCAGAATACTGTCTTAATCATATTCAAATCGGATTACCGGTGTCCATGTTAACATACTCAATGTTTTAAGAAAACCTATCTACTTTGTTGTCATCTACAAGAAATGACTGTAGATGTAATTAGCTATTGTTTCATTAGCAACTTGCAATGCAGGTCAACACTATTCATAGTAAGCTTGACTGTATATACGCATTTGTAATACAGACGTTTGTACAGTAGCTTGACATGCTGCAGTCTCTTCAGTAGTTTCCCAGACAATGCCTGAGTGTACTGTAGGCATCATTCAGTCCATCAGAGCAATGCAGGCTGGACTGTTCTCATAAACAACAGCGCAGAGGTCAGGCCAGGTTAAACTCACCTTCACCCTCCTCACCCACAATCCAATCCCACTAATCGCTGGGGCTTTCCTCCTCACTTTCCTGACAAAAACTGAGCTGCAATGCTATATAGCAACAAAGTCTTTAATCTTATATTCAAGACAATAGGGAATAGTACAATCAGACTGTTTAGCAGGAAATATAGGACTGGAAACATGCAATGAAAAGTGTATATATAAATGTATTTGTGAAAGAAACAATACATAAAAAAATATTTTTAAAATAATAGTAATAATTATAATAAAAATAATTTAAATATAATAATTAAGTTGATATTAAATATACTTTTTTTTCCCTTTAAAATTTATCCACATAGTGGCCTGGGGTCCTTGGTGTGTCGATTCACAAGTACTATTGTGTATAGCTTTGGGGTTTTTTTTTTTGATACCAATAAAAGATATCTTTGGACTTTCCGTTGTACCTAAACTGCCTAAAATATGCCTGAACCAATTATATTTAAAAAATAAACTATAATAAATGTTGCATACCCTTAAATAATCACTATTTTGTTGATAATAATAATAATAATAATAATAATAATAATAATAAATAAGCTTAAAGTCCCCAAGAAATAAAAACTAACAATATGATTTAGTTAGCTCACATTGCCAGTTTTGTGGTGAACAATTCATCTGTACACGTCATTAAGAAAGAAAAAAAAAAAAGTTTGCCATTCTAATCTTTAATTGAAATCTGAAAATGCACTTCATGTTTGTTTTCAGGTAAATTTTCACATTACATGATTTTGAGGTAATGGGCGGGGCTAACATACTTAACCACGCCGCACCAGCTGTCAGTTTTGACAACAAACAGAAATGTTGAGCAGGAGGAGTCTGTTAGGTTGTAATAATTCTTCTAAAACCCCTTTCCCGATTCGTCTGAACAAAATGCCTACTTTACTACAACCATTCAGCCAGCAATAGAAAAAACAAGATACGAGCACTGTTTTCTTATTTAATATTTAGTTTCTCTAGGAACTGCGTCACGATATGAAAATAATAATTATCACAGCTTCCGGTTCATGGGGACTTTAAATATTAAACATTTAAAGTTTGTGGTAAAAGTAAATAAAAAAACACAAATATAAATGAACAATCGCTGCGTTTCCATCCACCTATTTTTATGCGCATTTTGGAATATCACATAAAAACCCTGGATGGAAACGCCAAGAGGCGCATACATTTTGAAAATGCACATAAATGCTATTTCTTTCGGTTTATTCATGACGATTTGCATTTGTATAATGATATCATTATTAGCAGTATTTTTATTATATGCATATTTAAATTTGTCTTAATAAAAACAAGTTTAGATGTGTCTGTCTGTTGGGTTTTGGAGATGTATGCATCACCATACGGGGTATAAGAAAAGGACATGTGTTTGGATATAACTCCGTTTTTTGACCACACTTCATTATTATTGTTTATTTATTCGTTTGTTGGAAATTAGAACTGAATTTAGAAATAGTTTTAAAACAAATCTTTGCACTTAACAAATGTAATTAAATGTATAGGCTAATGAATGTCTTCAGTGGAGTTCGTACAACACCGTTTCCTTATCCACAAAAGTAAAGGAGTAAAGTAAAGAGTAAAAGTAAAATAAAAAGAAAATAAAGAGGCCGGATCGAGGAGGCTCATTCTTTATCCTTGCGCTCCAGATGGTTTGTTTAAATGTTTTCTTGCTAGTGAAGCATTCGGTTTTTCCACTTACAAAGTCCACCATGTAAACAGCAAATGTGCCATTGCGTGACGCAACTGACTCTTAAAGAGAATGTAAGATGAGACCAATTTTAATGCACGTTATTCTCAAAACACACCCATAACTCATTAAGAGAATAAGCACAACCCTGTTAGACCATGCACCAGGGAGCAGACTGTATTTTTCCATCCTTAAAATAGCAAAAGTGGATTCAGACATGCCCTTAATGCTTTTGCACGCATGCGCTTTAGACTTTAGATCATTAAAATAGATCTGATGATGTATAGATATGATGGAAACGCATTTACTAAATAAATTCCAGCAAGTGCATCAAAAAAGTCACGTGATTTTGCTTCAACAGATCATCTGATACGAGGAGGTTCAAACATTTTTAAATGTTTTAATCGAGAAAGAAGTGATGACCATCCTTGATGGAAAACACCAGCGGAACGCAAAAAGCCTACAAGAAGTCCAAGCGGAGATGATTCTAAGAGGATTTGACTATAATATAATATTGTTCCAATATCATATTAGTGTATTATCATGTTCTAAGATGCAAGGAAGTTGTTATATACAAAAAAAGGCCTTCTACTAACGCAGCAATTTCAACTTGTCTTTTGATATTTGGTGCCAGTTTATCAGGAAGAGATTTTTGTTCTCTTGGACTTGTTGGATGGAAGCTGTGCTTTATTTGCAAATGTTTTATGTGGTATTACAGTTTTGTGAATACATTTTATTCACATCTTTGAATGGAAACATGGCTAATGAAACTACCCTACCTAGCCAAATCTCAACAATGTAACCCCATATAATAGTTCCAGTACTAATAGTAGCTACAATTAGTACTGGAACTATTGGTACTTTAACTATTAGTACTACTTAGTACTGTTTTTGATATGCTACAAATTTCAACAACACTTTTGCAGAAATATGACCAATTTTACCTTCACCTTTCCTGAAATACTGGATGTTATGCAATACCTTAACATGTCTGTGCTTTTTCACAGAAGATAATATTTATTTGAGCTAGTTTAAATTACCATTAGTTTATTTTTTATTCTCTTAAATTCTGTTTTAACACAATTGCATCTGTTTTTAATCACTTTTGCTATGTTTTTTTTTTCTTATACTTTTCTCTTTTATTCCTGTGTAAAGCACTTTAAATTACCACTGTGTATGAAATGTGCTAAATAAATAAACCTGCCTTGCCTAGTTAATATGCATTATTGTAGCTGATGCATTATTTACTTAATATATATATTTTACTTAATATATATATATATATATATATATATATATATATATATATATATATATATATATATATATATATATATATATATATATATATATATAATATAATTATTTTTTTTTTACATTATTATTTGCATTATTTTCTAGGTTAGAATTTGTGGATACTGTCATCTTCAGTAGTGCTGAAAAATCAGGATGCATGCATGGGAGCAGGTTTACTAATAATTACAAAATAACTATAGTTCTATCAATTATAGGTAAATAAAAAGTGTGAAGGAGATTTGTAAACTATGGTGAGAGGGAAGGATTTTAGTGAATAACATCTTAAAACGGGCATTTTTTTTCTAGATAAGGCTAGATATTAATATTGATACAGCAAAAGAATAAACATTGTTTAAAAAATGCTGAAGAATCAATTCCGAAACAAAATTAAGTTTCATTTTATTGAATTTCAATTTACCAAACCTTATCCTCTCTGTCACACACTCCTGATAACCTTTACAAAATGCAACATGTATAATAGATGCTATAAAAAAGATGTGCCAGAAAAAAAAAAAAAAACAGTAAGACGTCAATCCCATCCTATATCTCTGCATCAAGAGTTACGACTTTCTCAGCAGCTCGACTCTTCAAGCATTGCAGACGTCAAGGTCATGGGTTGATAAAATGAATACCTTGAATGCACTTCAAGTCACTCTGGGTAGAAGTGTCTGCCAAATGTATAAAAAGTAAAAAAAAAAAAAACGATAAAATTTGACATTTTCAGGGAAGTAATCACAGCTTGATATCATGCTGAGCCGTTGAATGGGTCAAGCTGCAAATACCGAAGATACGTTTACTTCATCCTACCATGGCCTAGTTAACCAATCAGATTAGCCGTGATTTCTAGTGCGCAACATACACCAAGGCCCGCAAACAAATGAGTTTCCTCTGTAGCTAATTGGTCTCTCCAGGGATTGGAGTGCAGAGGCAGTAAAAGGTGCCTGTTAATGAGGACAGATCCTCCGCCTGGCCTGAGTTCCCTCGAGTTGCGTCATTCGTGTCTGCTTGCACTACGGGCCTTGACCTTCGGCCGCTTCTTATTAACTTAAGTCTTGTTGAACAACTTCTCTGTCTGACTAATTAAATTTTCCGCTGTCTTGAATTTTTTTTGAGTCAAATGCACGAGCGTAAGGTGCTCGTTAGTGCACTTGACGCAATTTTCACACCTTTATTATAACTTGGATAAGGAAGGAAGCATGTTATATTTAGGCAGCACACTTTAACAGATCAGTGCTATTGATGGAGATCAAACTGAATTCAAATGAAAACAAACATTTGTGATATAATTGAAATAAGCACTAAACATAATACTACAATATTTAAATGGAAAGACAAACAGACAAAAAACATTAATATTTGTAAATGCAATTTTGAGAAATGATTGAGATAAGATACATATCCATTCATTTTCTTTTAGGCTTAGTCCCTTTATTAATCCAGGGTCGCCACAGCGGTATGAACCGCCAACTTGTCCAGCACATGTTTTACTCAGCGGATGCCCTTCCAGCTGCAACCTATCACTGGAAAACATCCATACACACTCATTCACACTCATACACTACGGACAATTTAGCCTACCTAATTTACCTGTACCTCATGTCTTTGGACTGTGGGGGAAACCTGAGCTCCTGGAGGAAACACACAGGGAGAACATGCAAACTCCACACAGAAACGCCAACTGACCCAGCCGAGGCTCTGTCCAGCGACCTTCTTGCTGTGAGGCGACAACACTACCTACTGCGCCACCGCGTGGCCTAAGAAACATATGTGATCCATAATTATTAATATATGTTGACATCTGACTTGATTTTGCAGTTTTTGTAATTAACCCTTTAACTGTCACCCCAATTTCTGAGTTTAATCTTGAAAATGATATATGATTTATACAATTTGCGATGAAAACACCTATGACGCTTTTTAATAATTATTATTACAGAGTGTCATCTGCATAAAATTGAAAGGTAAAACTGAGGGCTCTATTTTAACGATCTAGGCACAAAGTCTAAAGCGCATGGTGCAAAAGCATTAAGGGCACGTCTGAATCCACTTTTGCTATTTTGAGGATGGAAAAATACGCTCTGCACCCCAGCACATGGTCTAACAGGGTTGTGCTTATTCTCCTAATGAGTTATGGGTGTGTTTTGAACATACCATGCATTAAACCAATCCGAGTCTCATCTCCCATTTCCTTTAAGAGTCAGTTGCATCGTGCCATGGTGCATTTGCTATTTACATGGCGGACTTTGCAAGTGTAAAAACTGGATGCTTTACTAGTGAGAAAACAGTTAAACAAATCATCTGCAGGGCGAGGATAAAGAATGAGCCTCCTCCATTCGGCCTTTACTTTCTCTTTACTTTACTTTTACTCTTTACTTTACTCCTTTACTTTCGTGGACAAGGAAACGGTGTTGTATGCACTCCACTGAAGACATCGATTAGCCTACATATTTAATTTTGTTTGTTAAGCGCAAAGATTTGTTTCAAAACTATTTCTAAATTCAGTTCTAATGTCCAGCAAATTAATAAATAAACAATAATAAAGAAGTGTGGTCAAAAAACTTAAATAACTAAAAATAAGTTATATCCAAACACACGTCCTTTATTCTTATGCTCCATATGGTCTAAAACATGACAGATGGACAAATCTAAACTTGTTTTCATTAAAACAAATATAAATATGCATATAATAAATAATACTACTAATAATAACATTATACAAATGCAAATTGTCATGAATGAACTGAAAAAAATGCTTGGAGACATAAAGAAGGCACAGAGGTTATGATTTTTATAATTATGTAGAAAATATATATATATTTTTTTCATTTTAATCCTTTATTTTTTTATATGTAAAGATATTTGTGTATTGCTGTACATCCTGAGTGTATTAAGCAATGTGTAAGCGTTGCATAGCGCTGCATAGATGCATAACAATGGCGCAGTCTATTTCATTTCCTCAAAATAGCAACGCATCAACAATGCACCTTAACACACCTCCTTTTTAGACCAGCACACTCATAACTCCACAAAGTGGCGTAAATGGATTTGCTATTTAATCAACGTGGTGGAAACGTGAAAATTAGGGTTGCGCTGGTCTCAAAATAGTAACAAATCCCACCAAACATGTCTTGTGCCTTATTGTGCCGGGTGTATGATAGGGCCCCAAGTGTTCTTAAAAGCTGGCCAAAAGGGAAAATACTAAATTAAATTCTACAAAGTAAATGTTTTAAAAGTGTGAACCTAACCACACATACAATAAATGAATTATATAAAGAAAATTAACAGCAAAGACATTCAAAAAAGTGAAAAATCGATCAACCCAATTATAGGCTGTAATTCAGGCGGACACAGATATTGGATACTAGTCATGTTTAACATGAATATAAACTTATGTATTGTTTTGTTTTTTTGAAGCAATAATATAAAAGTCATTTGATTGAAGTTAGTGAGTTTTTCTATGTGTTGTTGTATGTGTTTCTTTTTGATGTGGTTCTCTTCTCTCTGCCTCTCTCCGCTGTCTTTCCAACATGTCTCATTATGAGCACGCACAGGTGTGGTGAATCAGGTGTAGACAGATGGGAACTTGCCTGTGTGTTGGTGGAGTTTTATTTAAAAGTGGGCTGGACGATCATGCGGAGAGTCTCTTCTCTCCCGGCGTGTTTTGTTTCTTTGTGAGAACTTATGTTGTATTTGCTCTGCGACATTGTTGAATTTAATGCTGAGTGTTGACTGTTAAACTATTGAGACCGATGTATGGAGCCTCATGTGATGAGGAGGGTGCCTTTTTGTTTCATTAAGTTTTCTCATGTTTGTGTTTAGTACAAAGGTGAGTGAATGTTGTTTAATTTGTTTTAATTTATGTGCAAGTAAGAAGGTTTAAACTTAGTTTTTGAGTTTGTTTGTTATTTTGCCTTTACCTCACAAGATATTTATGTCCCCTTTAAATCTAAATGTCAAATAACTTTGACTTTGACGTTATTTCCTTGATCAATCGTCTTTGCTGTTGTTTTATTTTTGAACGGGAGATGAGACTCCGGGCTTCTCATTAATTTTAGAGGTGTCCTATTTAAATTAAATTAAATTAAATTAAATTAAATTAAATTAAATTAAATTAAATTAAATTAAATTAAATTTAATTTAATTTAATTTAATTTAATTTAATTTAATTTAATAATTGTTATGGGTCTGGCTTGCTTTGTGGAGCTGTACAATGTTTAGAGTACGTAACAATAACAGTAACTATTGACTTCCATGTTATTTTTGTTCCTACTTTAAAAATGAGTACTAACATTGTTCAAAATATCTTCTTTGTTCAAAATATCTTCTTTTGTGAAGTAGAAATTCATTAGGTATGAAACCAACTCAGGGTAAGCAAATATAAATTTGTATGTTGTCGCCACACTTTAAAAATTGTAACTATCCCTTTAGGATGGAAAAACGAAATATTCGGAACTACTTTATAAAGAAGAAAAGAAAAAGAAAGGAAATGAGGTGTTATGATGACACTGGGTTAGTAAATGACATAAAAGCAAATAATGCAGCTATAAGTTCACTAAACCCCTCTTTGATCTGTTTGCTTTGTTTGTCGTCCAACACTTTGGAAGAGGAAAAGTCATAGTCTCCTTTAGAAACTCAAGTGAAAATCAAGATGAAAGCACAACGTGGCCAGAATAACAGATAAGTGTGACATTTATAAACGCTACTGTCGCTATTTGTTATTCAGCAGAGCTCGTTTTATGACATTCGACATCAAACACGACGTGCCTTGCATTTTAAACACTCAAAAGCACATGCACATTCGAAAAAAAGATAAAGTATTAACGTCTCAATATAAATATCTGATATTAGTTCTCCCACATTGCGGGTCTCTCTATTCATATTCAGCAAGAGCATGTCAATACGTCGCAGTGCATTCATTTGAAAGATTGATTTGTTTTGCAGTTAATGCAACGAGCAGAAAAATCCAACATGCATCACTGTAGTTTTGCAGATACAAGGCACAACAGCTGTATTTTTTGATGCTATTGACAAAGCAGTTACTCACAGTCATGTGCTATTGTAAATATAGCTAGAGGAGAAGGAAAAAAAGAGAGAAAGAAAGAATGGTTGCCGAGTTGTTTCGAGTCATCATGGCGGTAAATGAAAAGAAAGGCGCTGGAGTGCTAGCAGAATGTTTCATGTCAAGGACATTCTCAATTGGGCTTAAGCTTCAAGCACAGGCTGTTATTGTGCGTGCCGCAGGTTTATTGATCTCCATTGGTTTCCCAGCAGGTAAATTTATTCTCTCAACTGTAAAAGCAGTCTAGTTGTAGCCACAGGCCTCAGAGAGCATGTGCAAAAGCGACCCGTGCGACAGTCTGTCTCACTGATGGGATTCCTTCCAGTTATACAATGCATCAGGTAATGTCCATGAGGAAATATATCAGTGTCAGGATGCATTTTCCAACGGCTTCTGCTGACCACCTCAAAACAACCATCCGACCTCAATCTATCTTCAATAAAGAGGTGTGGGACTACAGAATAAACAATGTAAATGTGGTCTGTTTAACAAATCGGACTCAACGATTCATAAATCAGACTGACCCGGTTCTTGTGTGTAACTTACTGAATTAATGATTTGGTTTGGTCATTATTTCTTAAACTTATTTTATTAAATTTTATATTAAAAAAGATAAATGTCTACAATGAGGATTGGGAATGTTTGTAGTACAATTAAATATCCTCACCAAAATAGCACACAAGTAAACAGTAAACTGAAAGCACATAGTTAATTTCAATGAATGAACATGCTGTAAAAGAAATAAACTTTTTGTTTTTGAAATCTTCGCCAGTTTTGACCACAAACAACACAAGTGTGACTCCTAAATGAGCAATACCAATAGGTTCAAATGCTTTGTTTTGTTTATTTATTTTTCACCACAGGCTCAATCTGAAAACGTAGTCCCGTGGACGTTTCTGGAGACCGCGAATTATATAGCCGGAGGTACGTATGGCTGCGTTTCATTTAAGCGAACGATACGGGGCGGTATGATGCCGTTCCTTTTGGCGCTTACCGGCTGACCGCTTACCTCCATGTGGAGGGTTTTCCCGCCACAACCAGTTTGTCCCGTTAGCTCGTCGTGTACGTCCGCAGACTTGAGACGCAGAGAGGAGTTGACCACGACGACGTTGACAGGGTTCGAGTCCGGGAAAGAGCGGTTCCAGAAATCAGGTATGACGAAAACAGAATCCAAAAAAATAAAATGAACGAGTGAACAACAGGCTGAGAATATGGTTAAATCTGAAAACGTGGTAAAAAAATCAGACGAGGGCTTTTCTTTTTCTGGACGGCTTTTGTAAACCGTTGGTTGGGTTTAGGGAAGTATGTGGGTGAGCGGGTCAATCTGTAAAATTGGCTGGGTTTAGGGAAGAAGGAGGGTGGGTCAGTCGATTGGCCGGTCACCCAGTCAATCATTCAGTCAGACAGACGGCCGGTCGGCAGCGGCCTCTGGTGGGTTTACGCGAGAACAGTGCAGGCACGAACGGCGCACCGTGGCCTCTCGCGAACTCGCGAAAACAAAAACTGCAAAAATACGTACCTCCAGGGACGTATTTTGCGGTCTCCAGAAACGTCCACGGGACTACGTTTTTAGAATGAGCCTGGGTTGTTATTTTTTGCTGGAAAAAATGTCCGCAATATGATTGCAACTTAAGGTTTACAACACAGTGTCGAAGTAACTAGGCCACTTTTATAATGCTTTTTTAATATGATTTTTGCGTAAAGATTTACTTATGTATTATTAAAATGTTCATGATAGTGAATATATTAACAATGATCTATGCATCAATCCACCCATAGTTTCATTTTGCTAACTACCCAATTTAGTAAATAATAAACACATATATTTATTGTTTTATATTCAGTTTAAATCAGTCTTAAGGAAACCTTTGTCTCCTCCTGAGGCCACGAGGAGCAATGAGCAATGAAATGAAATAGCAACCACCATTAAAAAAAATGTGCATAACATCTAAAATAAGATATGGCACACCACACATTTGGTTGCACTATATTTGCATTCAGATTCAAAATTTTGGGCACCATTTGGCCACAAGAAATTATAAAGTTTTAACAAAGAATAATTGTGTAGAATTATTTAATACAATTAATATGCAGAGCTATTTCATGCTTGATTATTGAATTTCTGTACTTCAATGCTTTTCAACTCTGGCCAAAACTATTTATTTCATTTGTATCTTTGTTCTGTTGTTTTCATATGTGCCTTTTTATTTTATTCTGTGTATTTTCTGTATATTTCATGCAGATGCACTCCTCTACAAATCATTCTAATACTTTCCAAATTGAAGTATCTTGTGAAATTATATTTATATTTCAATATATACAATCGAAGTCAAAATTATCAGCCCTTCTGTAATTATTTTTTATTTTTTCAAATATTTCCCAAATTATGTTTAACGGAGCAAATTTTTTCCTATAATATTTTTTTCTTCTGAAGAAAGTCTTCTTTGATTTATTTCGGCTAGAAATAGTTTAAATTTTTTAAAAACATTTTAAGGTCAATAGTATTAACCTAATTACCTAACCTGCCTAGTTAACCTAATTAACTTAGTTAAGCCTTTAAATGTCACTTTAAGCTGTATAGAAGTGTCTTGAAAAATATCTAGTCAAATATTATTTACTGTCATCATGGCAAAGATAAAATAAATCAGTTATTAGTTATTAAATCTATGTTTAGAAATGTGTTGATAAACAGAAATCGGGGAAAAATATACAGATGGGCTAATAATTCTGACTTCAACTGTATTTATATTGCTGAAAAACAAAATATTGCAATGTACATTTTTTTCGATATCATACAGCCAAACTTGTTATCGACGAAACAGCCTCCAAATGTATCAGCGCACATTACCCTTGCCCTCTACTTTTACCACAAACATCTCATCTTACACTTCACTTCGTAAGTTTCACTTTGTTAAAGTTCTGGTTCACGACCCTCATCTATTTCTGTCAGCTGATCAGAGCCTTATTCTACATATGCTAAAAAAATAAGCCAGAGATCCAGCGCTATTTGCATTGCCATGGTGCACCTCCATTCTTGCATGGATATCTCCCTCCGCCAGAGCTCTTCTTTTACTCTAGGCTTTCATCTGTATTCTGGCCTTGTTTTGTTGATCATGCAAAGCCGGTGCACGCAGACAATCATCATGTATCTCACAGCCCCAGCGCCGGGGGATTTGCTATATAGGCCTACTTCTCAACAACAGACCCCAAGACTCCAGAAATGAAGAGAGTCTGTTAAATCCCATTCTGTTAATTCTGTTAAACCCCATAATTGGCAAGCTGCTTTCTGTGATAGATTGGCATATGAACAAGTGATTTATACAACTTGTACAGGTAGAGGAACACTTTGAGTGATGTTTTGAGCAGGACTGCCAACTTCAGTGGGGAAAAAAATTTCTATATTATTTTTTAACCACATACTGTATTGCAGTGTTTCCCAACCCTGTTCATGGAGGCACACAAACAGTACATATTTTGGATGTGTCCCTTATCTGACCCATTAACTTTAAGTTTTGGAGTCCTTCTTATGTACATATCAGTTGAATTAGGTGTGTTTGATTAGGAAAAGGTTGAAAATGTGTACTGTTGGTGTGCCTTCAAGAACAGTTTTGGGAAATGCTGCTATATCGCATTTGAAATCTACAGTAGTAAAACTTTGTAAACAAAACCAAATGATGCACAGTGAGTGTGTGTAAAAAAATGTCAAGCAGATGGAATTAAGTACATCTCAAAAGCATTTTAGCAATCGTTTTTATTTTGGCTCGCTGACATCTGACTTTGTAGCATCTGTTGTAAAAAAAGTAAATGAATTTTAATGTCATGGTAACGTGTCACACACCATTTCACGCATATCAATTAGGCTTCTACATAGGCACGAGACAAATGTGGCTGTACATAAATATTTCAAGAGGACCAGACTTGTGGTTCAACTTTTAAGTGCCTTGTGTTTCAGACATTTTAATTAATAACAAACTCGGCTGGAAAAAGCGCACCGAAACTGGCTGAAAGTAGACTGATTAGGTGCAGGTGTTTGGAGAGCTCTCGTTGCTTTCAACAAAGCCAGCCAAATAATACAATGTAGAGTAATAATACAAATATAATTGAATTATAATTAAATACAAGTGAGCAGAAAAAGGTTCTCATCCTTCCATCCATGTTCCATACAGTGTAGTCTCACATAGCTGGGAACTTTAAGGTCTGGAAACTTTAGCCGTTTTGAATGGTCAAGGATCACCCACGATGCTATTTGACTGACAGGTTAACCAACCAATCATGTTTCGTTTTGTGTCATGTCACGTTTAGGGGTGTGGGAATGTTCAATAAAACGTTTCTTTGTTGTTGTATTTGTGAGTATCCACAAATAAAAAAAGACACTTTACTGTTTTGAACGATGTCTTTCTCTTATCTTTATGAACAAAATGACAATATTTGAAAGCTTTTTACTCCCGTGTATCTATGGATGAATGGATTATTGTTTAAGTATTCACTAGCATGAACATTTTAATAAAACATCAGGAAAACTTGACCGCAAAAAAAATCATATTGAAAAAAATTTCATGAAAGTGGCTTAGTTACTTCTACACTGTGTTGTAAACCTTATTAAACCTTAAGTTGACATCATATTGGAGACATTGGAGACAGCAACCACAACAACAACAACAACAAACATTTTAACCTATTAGTATTGTTTGTTTAGGAGTCACACTTGTGTTGTTTGTGGTCAAAACTGGCAAAGTCTAGAAAAAAAAAAAGATTGGATTTTATAGTATGTTATTTTATTGTGATGAACTGTCAGCTTTCAGTTGTTGTTTTTTTTTCCAAAATAAAATAATATTTAGTTTTTTTTTTATTGCCATTTGAAAAAAAGCATGTATAAGCATATTGTATTGCATACTTTTAACAATACAGCATGTAAGTCAAATTAATAGTTCATTTTCAGGTAGTAAATCACTGATTCGTGTGTCTCAAAACAGATTTTTACAAAAACTTTAAAAACTTAACCAAGAATTTGAAGAATTCTGCATGTAATATACTTCTATTTATAAACACTGTAAGCATCAATGTAAACATCACAGTATTTTTGTCCAATCAGACTACTTTGCAGGCAGACTGGTTAAGATTGCTGCACATGGTGGTGCTGGGCATGACATCTGAGGCTAAGACTTTTCTCCAAGAAAACTGTTTAATGTTTTAATTCTCATAAAATAATAAAGTTTGCTGACTCTCCAGAAAAAGCTAAGCATCCAGAAGTGTGCTGTGAATTTATCTACTGATTAACAGCACACAAGAGTGTGTTATGTCCCTTTATGTATTAATTCTGCTCTTCTTATTTTTGGGAAGTGTTTTGTGTATTTGTTCTCTCTGCAGGAAGCCGCTGCTTGCTCCTTTGCTTGGTCCTGCCCCTGCTCCAATTGATGCCACACCCTGCCTAATCAGCTGACTCCTGGCTGCCTATAAATTATTGCTTTATCACTTCCTGTTTAGCTGTTTGAGCTCACTTGTGGTTGGTAGTGGTGTGTTGATGTTCACAGAAAGATATTGTGTGTTTTGCTAGTGAGATTTAGTAAATTTGCAGTTTGTCTATGCATCTGAGGAAACTCTTTAAAAGTAGTTAGCTTCTAGTTCTTGCTTTGTTGACATTGAAAATCTGACCTCTGCCTGTTAAGTGACTACTCTGTTGTTTTGCCCTTTCTGGATTTGTTTGCTGATTGTAAATATTTGTACATAGTAAAGTAGGGAGCTTGACGCCATTTTCTTTTGTAACTTTTATTGATTGTTTTTGTGGACAAGGGAGTAAGGTAAGAAAGTGTATTTTTTTTCTTTCCTTTTGCTGAAAGTAGGGTATTTAGAGGGGATTTGAATTTAGATTGTTTTGTTTATTGTTTTGGCCTGGTCAGCTCCTGAAGTTAAAAAAAAAGAGAAAGTTTGTTTGAGAAAAACCATTGTAAAAATAAAATCTTTATATTTTTTCTTAAGCAGCCTTGTGTGTGCAGTCTTTCCTTTCATGTTGCGTCCTTACCCCTAGACGGGGCGTAACAAGTGGCAAAGCTTCTGCTTAGCAACCGACTACATCCCCTTTTAATGCTGTAAATAAAACACAGGGGGAACTTTGTGTAAAATGGTTAAAAATACAATCACACTGGTGTGATCAGTCTGTGATCTGCTGCTAAATTGTTTTAAACATTAAAATCATGTTTGTTTTGGCTTGAAGACATTTAAATACACATATTTATCAGAAAAACAAAACTTTTGTGGTTTGCAAATACATACCAATGTCTATGGGAGATGGCGATGCTTATGATTTCACACATACAGTAGTCTGGCGATTTGTATTATTCTCTCCAGATGCACACTGTTTAGGTAATCAGAATGTTTTCTCTATTCTTCTTCCAATTATTTTTTTTTATCTATTTCAAGGTAAGTTGATTAAGAGAAGTGCTGTAAATCCAGTAGCTCTAATTTTGCCACTGCAGCGCATGGGCCAGTGGCACATCATAAACCAGATGTGACACAAAGGGGGAAAAAAACGTGATGTGTTTTAAGTAATGGTCACATAAAAAAAAAATACATTAAAACTTCAGTATAAAAGAGCTAATCAACTATATGGCTAAACAAAGCCAACTTGTTTTAAAACTTTTTTGAAACTTCAACTCCCTGAGAAATGGCCATATACGAAATTCCTCCCTTCATGACATCAGCTAGAGGCATGCAAAAAATTAAAAATTAAATTAATTAAATAAAAAAAAATCAACGGTTTCCAACCTGGCAGTGCGATTTTTGACAAACAAATACTCATACGTCCAAATAAATTTTTAGCACTTTGTCTAAGATTTGCAATAGAATCAAACTCTTTAACACTCTTTAATACCCCTATTTAATTTTTTTAACACTTCTTACACACAAAAAAAGGCTTTTTTCTTAGTTTTGTTTTTGGGTGTTGAGTATATCTAATGTGAATTACTAAATTGGACTAATTTGTATTTTTCAGTCAATTATTCTTACAATTTCTAATTATTTTACAATTTTGGCTAGCAAAATGTATTTATTATAAAATACCCAAGGCGTTTTTAAGTTAGATGTTATTAATTTACATAATATTCTCAAGTGTATTTGTTGAGGGGGAGAATTAATGCAAGAAACATTTTATCTCCATCCCCCTGGTTGAGAAACACTGCTCTATAGGCAATAATCAGGAGGATAATAATAACGTTATCATAACAGAAGCAGATATTGAGCCTGAACACTCGCCTTCAGGTTCTCGTGGGATCTCCTATTTATGAGTCCAGAAGTGGTAATTACAACATAATATGCGTTCAAGTAATTGTGGTCAGAATAAAATGGACGCGTTGGGCGCAGTCATATTTACTCACTCCTTTTCACTTACTGACAATTTCAGACTGTTTTAGTGCTAATGCAACCAAATGAAGAGTAAAGGATGCGAGTTTGTAGCGTAATTCATGCTTTAATGTATTTAATCTTGACTTCATTATTGCGCTGCTGCTGCTGAATGATGGGTAATGCAGTTTGGTTGTGAAAGCTTGTTGCCGAATGAACGGCTAAATTAGCAGGCCAGCTTTACAATGGAGATATTCTTTATCAGCAGGACACCAAATGTGCACAAACTACAATGTACATGGAACAGGCCCAGTTATAGAATTATTATGAACAATACCAATTAGCTGTTGTCATAATTCTCAAAGCAATGCCAACATTTTTTTTGGTGGCTTTTATTGGTGGTCTTTTTAAAGCAATTATTCAAACTTCAGAGTCATTAATTCAAGGTAAATCATTCTGAAAATATACTATTTTTCACTATTCATTTTTCTGGTTGACATTTGTCTTAGGGACGATGATTTACACTGTAATTACAAAGTACTGACTCATATACAGTACAGTATATATATATATATATATATATATATATGTCTGATAATATTTTTTCTTCTGGAGAAAGTCTTATTTGTTGTATTTCGGCTAGAATAAAAGCAGTTTTTAATTTTTTAAAACCCATTTTAGGGTCAAAATTATCAGCCCCTTTAAGCAAATTTTTTTTTTCCCATAGTCTACAATCCATCATTATACAATAACTTGCCTAATTACCCTAACCTGCCAAGTCAACATAATTAACCTAGTTAAGCCTTTAAATGTCACATTAAGCTGTATAGAAGTGTCTTGAAAAATATTTAGTAAAATATTATTTACTGTCATCATGACAAAGATAAAATAAATTAGTTATTAGAGATGAGTTATTAAAACTATTATGTTTAGAAATGTGTTGAAAAAAATCTGGGGAAAAAAATAAACAGGGTGGCTAATAATTCTGACTTCAACTGTATGTATGTATCGATATATTTATATAAATATACTGTATATATACAGACAGAGGCACGCACGCGCACACGCACACGCACACACACACACACACACACACACACACACACACACACACACACACACAGCCAGCAGTGTAAAACCATGTCCATCACCATCTCTGTAAAACCGTCATCACTGTGTGTCGCGTCTAGACTGCTGTCGATCGAGGCTACTTTATTTCCTTATCATGCAAATAAATGAGGTTTTTATTGACTGTCAGAGCTCCTGAAAGTGGGTCTGCTAGCGATGGTGGCAAGCCTGCGGGCCTCATAACACCACACACCGCTCAATAAACTGAAGATCAGACAATTTTAGCCAGAGGTGCTCGGTCACAACGCAAAGAGCTCTGCCTCTAAAAATAATCCGATCATTATGTGCACACCCAAAATGCATTAAGGCTTGGCCTATCGCCTCAAACTAACTGTTTGACCACCGGTTGGGTGATGGGGTAGCGGTGGAGGTTTGAGGGATCAGGGCAAACAACAACTGAGAAAAAGATTTCTGAAAAAAAAAAAGATTGAGAAAAAAAAAGAAAAATAGAAGAGGATAAAGCTCTTTGGAGGAAGGGAGTATAATAAAGGAGGCGAGAATTGGTGCGAGAGAAAAGCTGTTTAGCGATGCATGCTCAGCCTTTTCCTGGTTCTTCAGATTAACCTACAAAAGCTCAGCCTTTGTAGAGAAATGGCAGAAAGAAAAAATAAACAATATGTTCATCACAATGAGGTCAAGATTTTAGTGTTCATTCTGTAGCTTCACACACACACATACACACAAACAAAAACACATGTATTTATTACATTTTCTTTAATATACCATTGTTTTTTTTTATTCTAAAGATTTCAAAAAAAATAAAGTATAATTTTTTTGTCTCAATTTTTGTTTCTAGTAATTGTGTTGTGTTTTTGTCTGAGGCTAGATAGACAGATAGATAGACAGACAGATAGACCGACCGAGATAGACCGACCGAGACAGACAGACAGACAGACAGACAGACAGACAGACAGACAGACAGGCAGGCAGGCAGGCAGGCAGGCAGGCAGGCAGGCAGGCAGACAGACAGACAGACAGACAGACAGACAGACAGACAGACAGACAGACAGACAGACAGATAGATAGATAGATAGATAGATAGAATTCATTTTAGCTTTTTACAAATATGTCTTAAGGGATCTGCTGTGTTTTAGTAAACTATTTCTCAAAGTATCAATTATTATTAGCTTGAATTTGTTTTGCTTTTAAAGATTACACTGTAATCTGTGTTAAAGTTTTAATACTTGCATTTTTGTCTTTGGCATTATTATCTATTAAAAGTGCAATAGGTGGTCTACCAAAATGCTAACCATTAGCATAATAGCTTTGAAAACACAGTCCCTCCCCTGCTAACCGTGCACAATAAAGATGACAGTAGACAACCCACTAGACCATTTCATTAGCCAGTTAGAAAAGTACTTTACAGTACTTTATAATACTACAATTCTAAATGAAAAACTGTATTATATCTAGCACATTTTCAGTTTTGTAGCAAGCAAAATGTATCATAATGTGCAATATTTCATGCATGCAAGGATCGCTGGTCTCACTCTCTCACACGCTTTGTCCTAAAGCGACTATGCTTAGTGCTTGGCCGGCGGGGTGCAGGAATTACACTGATTACTAAGCCATACTTACATGCATTACAAATAACAGTGCTATTTACTGATGTTTTGTTTTTAAACTAAATAAAAATCTACATTATCGATGCTGTAAAAGGTACCTTAAAAAATTGAAAATAGTCACATCAATGTTTCACCGGAAGATTTAATTGGCTTCTCACTCTCTCGTGAACGGCTGCGCAGATGTACAAATCTACATGTGCTGACAGATTACTTATCAGAAATATGAGAATTATTGGACCGACAAATTTTAATTGGACAAACTTTTTTTTAGTATTATGCCTTACCTAGAATATAAAAATACATACAAATATATTTAGTTCATTTATAGGGCCAGACCGAATCTGCGGACGTCTTTTCGTCTCATAACTAAAACCTTAATATGTGAAATATGTGTAATTTAAAAACTGAATAAATTCAGATTTACACACATTTACTCAAGTAAATAAACAGAATTAATGATGGGCTAAAAATCTGCAGTAAATCTGTGGAATTCTGCGTGCACAGATTCTGTGTGGGCCTAGTCATTTACTTTAATCATTACCATTGGAATGTGAAGAGACTTTCAACCAGCACAACAAAAAATGTTCCTGAAGGCAATCACCTACTGCATCTTTAAGAAAAGTTAACTAAATGAACATATTTCGCTAGTAACTTACTGAACCTAAATCACACACACACACACATACGCACACACCATTCAGTGATCAAATCCGTGATGGAATATTTAGATTCTGAAGCCATATGACAGTTTTATGTTCATCGTCTCTGGAACGTTGTTATATAATCAAATATGCCACATTAATGACGTTCTCGTTTTCCACATTAGTGATGGCAAATGTCACTTGTGCCTCATAAAAGAAAGTGATGAGCCTGATTTGATTATGCACATATTTAAATTGCATGTTTAATCATCAATCATCAATAAGTCCTCACTGATTTTCCAACAGATGGCTTCAAATGTTAGAATCTATAGTACAAATGGAGTACTTTTTAATTTAATACTTTCACTAGTGTGTATACTGTATGTGTGTGTATTCACTTTAAATAAATCACAATAAATAAATCACAATAAACAAATGAATAATAAATATGGAGTGTGTGTTAATGATAAATTTTGGGACCCCCTCGAAAATGAGATGATTCATCTCAAGGGGCTATCCCATTCAATAAATAAATAAATAAATAAATAAACAGAACATTATCCTTCATTGGTGTGGACACAAATACAGTTCTCGCTGTAATCATCTCTACAGTTATCGCTATTGAAGTGAACAGGTCTTTTAATCTGAGCTTTGCACCGGTGATAAATCTGTATTCATATCATTTGTTTGAGCAATTAAACATTTGTTGGTCAATAAGATGCCAAAAATGTTCCATCGCAGTCAGCCAAGTTAAAAAAAATTGACCAGTGTGGAATGCAATCCATGGTTTGGATGCTAATCCTGGATCCGAATGAGAGAGACTCGCTAATAAACTCAGCCTCGCAGCCACGAACACATTACTCTGCACAAGCAACTGTTTCTCTTTTTTTTTACCACGCGGAGTTAAAGGATGAGAACTTCTGAGACTGAACAGATGCGCTAAAGGCTAACAATAACCTCGGGAGATGCATGCTTTAAACAAGGCTAACTAAAGGTGACAGCAAGCACACAATATTGAGTAATTAAGCACTATTAGACACCAGCAAAGCCAGATGAATAGGAAAATGTTCATGCTTGCTTTTACAGTGCTCTTGACTAATTGTAAATATGAGCAAAGGTGGCTGTGATAAAAGTCTTTATGGTTTAATCTTTCGCTCAACAAAAAAAAAAAAAAAAAAAAAAAAAAGAAGAAGATACTTGAGTTGGTGACATGGTGGCTCAATGGTTAGCACTGCCACCTCACAGCAAGTAGGTCGCTGGTTTGAGTCCCAGATGGACCAATTGGCATTTCTATGTGGAGTTTGCAAGTTCTCCCCATGTTTGTGGGGGTTTCCTCCAGGTGCTCCGGTTTCCCGCACAGTCCAACGGCATGTGCTATAGGTGAACTGGATGAACTAAATTGGCCGTAGTGGATGGATCGATGGCCATTATGACAGGCAGACAGACAGACAGACAGACAGACAGACAGATAGACAGATAGACAGATAGATAGATAGATAGATAGATAGATAGATAGATAGATAGATAGATAGATAGATAGATAGATAGATAGATAGATAGATAGATAGATAGATAGATACTGTAGACCGACCGACCGTTGGACCAACCGACCTACCGACCAACCGTTGGACCAATTGGCATTTCTGTGTGGAGTTTGCATGCTCTCCCCATGTTTCCTCCAAAGACATGCGCTATAGGTAAATTGGATTAACTAAATTGGCCGTAGTGTATGAGTGCTTGTGTGGATGTAAGAGTGTTTCCCACCACTGGGTTGTGGCTGAAAGGGCCAAAACACATGCCGTTGGCGGTTTATTCCGCTGTGGCGACCCGACGGGCCGAGAGCCGTGAGGGCATGCATGGTGGGTGGCGTGAGTGATATAATCAGGGACACCTGGACGCGTCACCTTTTTTCCCCCTCTCTCTGTTACTCTTCAGTCTCTCCTCAGCTATCCAGCTCCTTCCTCTCGGCCCTATTATTCTCAGGTTTCGGAGAAGCTGACGCGCATCTCTCAAAAAATGTAACTACACGTCGCAACAACGTGTAGCTCAAGCTCTGCGATTGGTCAGCTTGGTATTGCTGACGAGTGTAGGCGGGACCATAAGCCGCACAAGTCTGTTGGAGCAAGTGTTTACAAGTGTCGAGTCCCGTGAAGGAGCTCCAGATGGAAAGTTTTGTTTTGGGTTTACCTTACAGTTAAAGTTGTTGCATGTCCGCCGGTTCCTGCCTCAAAATGAGCAGGTTTGAGCCACTTGTACATTAAGGAGGCATTCAGAAAAAACAAAACACCATCAAAGAAACTTGACACAGAGTAACATAAACACTTCACTGCCAGCTAGCATTTCGGAAGTGTTATTGCAGAGGAACACAAGTAGCGCGCAAAAGTATAATTGCACGTCAACGCGCAAGGCATGCGCCGTGGGTCACGCCGATCACTCGGCGCAGAAGTATACACCAGGCTTTAGGGTTAGTGTAAGGTGACATGTACTTGCCAAGTTTCTTGTAGTCAGTGGAATGTCTGTTGAAGGAGCAGTATCAACAGATATTAAGCAGACAGTCTACTAATACTCAAATGAACCATCAAAATAAAGTATTACCGCAGACTGAAATTTCATAATTATAGTCGTAATGTGCAATTTATAATATTATTATTATTATTATTAGGTATTTATCCACTTATTCTCTTATTAATGTTGCACAACTAATAAAATTAACTAATTAAACTAAGGGAACCTCCCCTAAAAATAATTTGTGCTGCACAATGATTTTTTTTTTTTTAAATTTGTGATTAATCGCCCTGCTTTTATTTGACTTCTTTGCCTTTATTTACCAAGCGGAGTCTCAAATATTGCTCTCCTACTGTTGTATAAAGCCTTCTATCCCTACAAGACAACTCATGCTTAAGTAATCTCTTACTCCTTCGACTCAGATTTAATATTCATTTATGGACTCTTGAATGATGCTGTCATGTGAAGGCGCTGGTGATTCTGTCAGTGCGCACAACAAAAGATTTGGATGGGTTTGTAATCACGTCAAGGCCAGATGGTTAAATCCGCCTGATAAGACAGAACAGCGGGAGACAATCTGACATTCACTTTTATGATGACTACAAGGGACTGGGACATGCAAAAGAGAATGTGCAAATCAAGAGATTTTGATTCGGATCACAGTCAACAACCTTCATATCCTTATTTACAGATGAACCTGGAGATGTGTGTATTTGCAGGGGTCAGAGAGTGCAATGTGCCTGCCATTTAATTAGAAAATACATGGGGAGAACAGGTTGTGTCCAAATATATATTAAATAAAATTGAATGAATGAATGAATGAATGAATGAATGAATGAATGAATGAATGAATGAATGAATGATGGACGTTTGGAGTTTGTTATAGGTTGCACATATAGGTTATATACATTTTTGATAGCAAAACACACACACAAAACTGGTCAAAAAAGTGTGGGATCAGTAATATAGTTAAATTATTATATATATTTTTTAAATTAGACTATTCTTCTCACTAAGGCTGCATTTATTTGATCAAAATACATACAAATTTTAAGTGTGAAATATTATTACAATTTTAAATAACGTATTTAATTCATATTAAATGTACTTTTGAATTAAATTTGTTCCTTATTTTAAAGCTGCATTATCATCATTATTACGTCTAACTTCAGTGTCATTCCAAATGTGTTCAGTTGGGTTAAGGTCAGGACTCTGTGCAGAAATTATCCACACCAAACTTGTTTTTGACGATAGTTATAGCATTTTAAGGTCAGACACTGATGTTTGATGAGATGTCCTGGCCACAATCTCCACTCTAATTCAACCATAATGTGTTCAGTCGGGTTAAGGTCAGGACTCTGTGCAGGCCGGTGAACATTATTCACACCAAACCTGTTTTTGACGATACTTATAGCATTTTAAGGTCAGACACTGGTGTTTGATGAGATGTTCTGGCTCACAATCTCCGCTCTAATTCATCCCAAATGTGTTCAGTCGGGTTAAGGTGCAGGCCGCTAAACATTATCCACACCAAACTTGTTCATCCATTTCTTTATGGATCCTGCTATTTGCACTGGTACACAGTCATGTTGGAATAGAAAGAGGCCATCCCCAAACGGATCAAAATACTTCACAAATTTTAAGTGTGAAATATTATTACAGTTTTAAATAACTGTTTTGTTATTGAATGTACTTTTAAATTAAATTTTAAATAACATTTTTCTTATTGAATGTACCTTTGAATTCAATTTATTCCTGTAAAGCTGCATTAGCAGTATTATTTCAGTGTTACTGTACATGACCCTTCAGAAATCATTCTAAGAATAACATGACAATGAAATACTGGAGTAATCAAGCTAAAAAGTCAGCTTGAAAATCACATGCACATGGAATTTAATGAAATTCCAATCTTAATCCATAGGGTTTAATATGGGGTTGCTCCACCTTTTGCAGCTACAGTATAACAGCTTCAACTCTTCTGGGTAGGCTTGCCACAAGGTTTATGAATTTTTTACAATAGTTTGAGCATTTTAAGGTCAGACTCTGATGTTTGATGAGATGTCCTGGTTCACAATCTCGGCTCTAATTCATCTCAAATGTGTTCAGTGAGGTTAAGGTCAGGACTCTGAGCAGGCTGGTCAACATTATCCGCACCCAACTTGTTTATCCATTTCTTTATGGACCGTGCTTTGTGCACTGGTGCGCAGTCATGTTGGAGCAGAAAGAGGCCATCACCAAAATGGTTCCCATAAAGTTAAGTGCATTAAATTGTCCAAGATGTCTTTGTATGATGAAACATTAAGCTTTTTGACTGGAACTAATGGGCCAATGGTAATCAGTCAATAGTAATGATTCGTATAATTATCAAAACATTTATTTTTCCTGCTTCATATGATTCTTTTACACTAAAGACTGAAGCAATGTGCTGAAAATTAAGCTTTAAAATCAGATAAATAAGTACAAATTTTACAATTATGCAAATTAGGGGTGTCAAAATGAATCGTTTCTTCGGTGCACTGCGATGCAGACGCGGACAATTCGGTATCGGTTCAGTAATAATCATAACCGGTTATTATAATGACGTCATTTATCTCACATGCGCTATGTCGCCGTAGCTTACTATGGCGAGGGAGGCGAGCAACGCTCTAACTACGAAAAACTCAGAAACTGTGCACAATTTCACTGCGTGTGTGTTTGCTGAACACTGTTTCACTGAAACTTACAGCAAAAGCCCCTATTTCCCGGCGATTAAGAGAATGAAAGTAATCTCCATTTCTCTCTCTCTCACTGTGGCTCATGATGAGTGCATCTGTGAAGAGCACCAGCGTGTAAGAGCCAATCGCAGCCCTATCTGTTGAGCGCGTGACCAATCAAAGGGGTGTAAGAAAGAACTTGGTAGACAAGGCTCAAAAAGCGAGCGGGATATTTATATTTGTTTATTTGCTATAGACCATTTCAATGTGGTCATGTCATTGGCCCATGAACATTTCCTGCTTGACGTTACACTGTTTCCTAACTGTAACAAGAGGCAATTCAATTATAACTTGATTTTAAATCAGCAGTCATAACACTATTTATCAATATGTGGACCTTTTTGGATTCTCAGAAGCAATGGAAATTAAAAAAAAATGTAAAACAGGAAATACGTTAGGACCATTGTTTTTGTTTACATCCCTTAAAATGGTCTATAAATGCTCGTGTTGTTTAAAGGTACAGTTTATATATCTGACTGTTTGTATTAAAGGACAAAATTGTTTTACAAATAGTATATAAATATATTTATACATTTTAATACAAGAATTGTTGTGCTGTGAAGAAAATATAAAACTGTGTATGGAAAGCATCGTCAATGCACCGTGGTGCACCGAGATATCAAATTGAACCGAATCGATGGCATGATAATCGTAACCGAACCGAACCATGAGACCTGTCTAGGTTCACAGCTCTAATGCAAATATTGTATTTTTAATCAAATAAATGCAGCCTTGGTTTGCAGAATATGCTTTTTTGAAGACATTTCAAGATCAGAGTTACTTATTAAATGATCTTCAAATTAACCTAATAATTAACATATACAGTATAGATTGAAAATATGTCGGTATTGTAATGAAAATACTACTAATTCATCTACACCACTTGGTTGTACATTGAGTGTTTCCTGCTCCTATACACATACCTGCGATCAGAGTCATGATGTCACCTCTCAAAGTACATGTTCAGGCACAAAAACAATAAAACTAGCTGCTAGTAGTTAAAATAGCACTGACAGTCGACATGTCTGCTGAGGCCACATGTTCAGCCAATAAAGTTTGACATAAATGCAACATTCTGTAAGAGTGTGCTGCAACACTGGACATATACTGTACAGTATATAAACTCACCAGACACTTCAGTCAAAACTCTCAACTGATTTGAATGGCATTTAATGAAACTGATGTTTAATGATCTAATCAGCCAGTCAAGTGGCAACAGCTTAATGCATTTATGATTTAAGCAATTCCAGTTTTATGGATGTCACAATTGCAGTGAAAATTTGAAATATAGATTCACAGAGAAAATATATGTAAACAATATATTGAAATATCAGTTGACAGATGTGAAATTGGCGCTTGTGTGACTTTGGTCAATTAAAAATATAATGTAATGTAATGTATATAAAAATTCAAAAATTGGCTATGACCAAGTAATGACGCATACAGGACTGGTCTCAGCTGAGAATGAGCTATTCTGGTTATCTAATATTGACTTCATTTACATTGACCCTCAAGCATCCTAATAAGATCAATCTCAAGCAGGCATTTTTTTTTTGGAAAAGTCTATTGGGTCAAGCCAGCCATTATCAGCTTCTTGATATTCATAGGCTGATGTCAGATGTGAGGTTATGAGCTCTGTGGAGTGAATTTTAGTTTAATGCACTAATCAAAGCCAGAAAGAGAGACATGTTCTGGAGGATCTCTGATCCCACTTCAAACGAAACTAACATTTAGGTTTAAATGAGGCCAAAATGTCTTTTTAATAATACTAAGGCTTGCTTTATTATGTAGTTACTACACAGAAAGAATCAATTAAATAATGTCTAAACAGGTAAGCCAAAAGTTTATTGGTTTTTTTTAAGTAAAAAATAAAGATTCACACCAACCTAGCTCAATGTTTATTTTTTGCATTTTCTGTAACACAAGAAATATTCAAGATATCTTAATATGTTTTTAGTAGGAATGAACCAATACTGTTTTATTACAAACCGATATAAATACGCGTATTTTAATTTCTGCATTCGCCGAAACAGAGTACAGATTCTTAGATTTGGTTTTAAGAAAAAGTGCAATTAATTTGAAAGAATTGTTCTCTTTCATTCTTTTTTAAAGGTTTTATTTTTTGCCTGTAGCAAGGATGAACACAAAAATCTTTAACTGAAGGCTATTCCAAGCCAAACATATACACACATTGTTGATAACCCTGTAAATCAATTACCGATTAAGCATTGACTTTTAAAGGATAAGTTATCCTTGTCCACGACTTCACACGAGAGTGCTAGCTTCTTTCGCTGTAATCATTATGCAAAGATCATATTTCATATTCGGTTTATTCTTCAGTAGCCTATAGATTTGTTTAATAATGTATTTTATAAATGGATTGTTTATAAGGTCTAAGCTAATAATATATAATACATTAATTAATACATTGAAGTCAGGTAGGACAACAAATCACATCCACGTAGTAACATACAGTTGAGTGGTATCGGTGCGTCGTAGTGATGTTTTACAAACAAATTTCGGGAGGAGCACGGTCAGTCTTTGACGAGGATAATTCATCACATAAAATCATTCTATTATCCAATCAGCACAAGATAAACCCCTATAAATAGTCAAACACGTCATACCTCTGTTTTCTCTTGACTTCAGCTTCCCTCCACCACCCCAACTTCACACTATTAAACCCGATACTTATTTAAGTCTGAAGGGGGAGCGTTCTGGAGCCGGGCTAGACACTGCGCTCGGACCCTATCTCTCTATCCTGATAAGGGGAATAACACGAGTTAGTGTGTCTTCCCAAGCTCAGAGCCCTCTCCCAGGACAGCATGCCAAATACGCATATTCTATTCAGTCAAATATCTGTGAGTGTGAACTCGTGAATTGGCATTTTGTGTACAATACGAGTATGAGTATTTTAACCAAGTATCGACCGGATACTGGTCTCGGTGCATCCCTAGTTTTTAGAAATAAATGTATGGTATTTATATGATTGATATGATCTATATGAAGCCCTATAATGAAGTCCCACAAGGCAACAATTTACTCATGGAGCCAAACTAATATCCATATAAAGCCACAAGTTATACTGTATAGCTCCAAACATAAAAAATTGAGATTCCATTAGAAAAGTTTGTTTAATAAAAAACATAAAAAGATAGCGAAATAACATCAATACTTACTGTATTTAGTACAAGTACACCAACTTTAGAAAGTGAACGAACAAGCAAACAAACAAAATAACAAACAAACAAACAAAAACAAACACAATTTAAAAATAAAAGCAACAAGGTTTGGTTTGCCCGACCAGTTCCTTTTGGTCCTTTGTGGCATTCTGTTGGTGGTGTTTTGAAGGTATGGTGTCCGAGGCATTGTATTAAGGGCTCTCTGGTCTCTGTATGAGATTGACAGAAAGAGCAGTGCAGCAGCAGCAATGTGGTCAAAATACTGGTTTGCTGTGGCAAAGAATAACCTGAGCTGAAATCTAAAGCTTTCAATTTACCGGTCAATCTATAGTATGTTCCTACTTTCACCTATGGTCATGCGCAAAAAGATCTTGGATACAAGTGGTTGAAATGAGGTTCTTTCATAGAGTAGCAGGGTGCATCCTTACCTTGAGGCCAACTGTGGCCTTAAGGCTGATTAATACTTCTGTGGTCTTCGTGTGGTTGCACAGCAATTGCGTGGCTGACACCAATGCTGATGCGCACCTCTCAAAAAAATGTATTTACATGTCGCAACAATGCGTAGCGCAAGCTCTGTGATTGGTCAGTTTACAAGTGTCGAGTCATGTGAAGAAACTCTAGATGGAAACTGTTATTTGTGTAACCTCTGATTTATGTTGTTGTTGTTATGTTGTTCCCGCCTCTGAATGTGCCGGTTTTAGCTACTTGTATATTAAGGTAGCATTCAGAAAAAACAAAACACCCACGAAGAAACTCGACACAGAGGAACATAACATAACCTACTGGCAGCTAGCGTTACGGAAGTGTTATTGCAGAGCAACACAAACAGCTCGCAGAAGCATATACTGTATGCACGACTATGCGCAAGGCAGGCGCTGTGGGTGCAAGATGTCCTTGCTGCAGTCTGTAACCACGATGGCGTACTGGACCAGGTCCACTACGTAGTGGACACTGTACCGCCCACTAAGATAATGCCCATGCTACTGTGACAGTTGGGTGTAGGGTAGGGGGAGGTGTAGGCAATCGTTTATTATGTAGTGGACCTGGTCCAGTATGTCATCAAGTTGTGGGCTGCAGCAGGGACTGTCTCCGTGGGTAATGCCAATCACTTGACGCAGAAGTATAAATCAGCCTTTAAGGTTAGAAAGTTGAACTTGTGAACCAACAGTTGCAGGTTTGAGTGGCAAGGGAGCTCTATTGGTACCACCAACAATCCTGGCACCAGCAGGGATTATCAGTGTGCAGAAGTAACCCAGCAGTCTCTTTCCTCCACAATACCACAGCTGAGGTGTGTCCCTTGAGCAAGGCACCGGACCCCCAATCTGTCTCAGATGCCTTCTGGACACCTAACTTTGCAGGTTTTCAGTCTTGTCCTGCTGGTAAAAGGCCCCAGGGAAGACCTAGGACATGCTGGAGGAACTATGTCCCTGGGCATGCCTTGGGATAATGGACGAATGTCTACCAAAATTTCTAAAGTCTCTGTGTAAAATTAAATTCAGTTAACAACTCAATGAAAATGACTGACTCCTCTATATAAAAAGTGTATTGCTCAGTAAATATATCCATGACATTTAATATTGTGTGTTTCATAACTATCTATCTTTCTCCAAGAAAAACTCTGAATGAAATTTGATTGAGCTGACATAAAAATGACCCTACTTTAAAATCTAATATATAATTTGGTGTGCAACTTATCAATTATTTGCAACTGTTGGTTTAAATAAAAACACTAGCAGTTTCCAAATAAAAATATTTCTATCCCATTTGATTGTAATTACGAAGACACCAGTTCACTAGTAAATCAAGTTGGTTAGGGCTTTGAAAATCACCTTGGCAGCAAACCACACTCCCCACAAGCTGTGCAACTCTGACCTCAATATTTAGCTAAATATGAACTGTGGCATAAATTAACTTCGGGTAATATCAGTCAAGTGAATGATCCCTGTCAAATCAAACTGTTAATTACGTCCAAACCGAATTAGTAGTGCCCTGCATATGAAGTCCCATAGGAAATTCATGCAAATGCCTTGCCTCCCAGTTCCTATTGTATGTGTTGACGCGGCCATAAATTAATTCCGTGAGATTAAACAAATCAGTTGACTTCGTTTAGAGAGAAAGCAGAACTCGGTGGCCTCTCACGTCCTTCTGGTTGCCAGTAAGGGTGGAGGTCCTGACTTCACCACAGGACATGTTCAATCAGACTTAATGCTGCAGCCACGGGTCGTGTTCATTATTACAAGCTTTAGGAAAATCTAGAGCTGAAAAAAATGCCAAGTCAGTGGGGGGTTTGGCACTTTCACAGGGAGTCCAGGGGACTGCAGAAGAGGCATTAAGAGGCGACGCACACACATGACTCGGGCTCCTGAGTGAGCCACACACATAAAATGGTACTTAGCGGTTGTCAGAGACCCAGTAAAATAGAGATTAATAGAGGCATAATGTTCTTAAATGATCAGAGGTAAATGTGGCTTTATTGCTAAAAATAGTCTGGATGCTTTACTGTTATTGGTGGGCTTCGTAACACAGCTTTAGTAACTCATATATAGCATACAATGCCTGTAAGAATGGCATATCACCCATTTAAGTCATGTTTTTTAACCATGTAAATCGATTATACAAACAACCTAGTTTTTTGTGATTTTGCAATCGATGAATCCAATTCAAAATCAACAAAATTCTTAATTTAAATGCAAAATAGTCGCAAAAAAATGCAAATAATATCATAAAACATCCAATTCTAAACCATATAATCAAGTTATATTTATTATAGTTTGCAATTAATTGTTTTACATGACTCAAAGAAGTTGTACATGCAGCGCACGTGATGTATTTTAATGTCTCTCGAAAAATGACGTCTCACCTGCGCCCTCACAATCCTAACATTACATAAAAATGGGGGAATAGTGTTTTGCATCCTATGCAGTGTGCAGACGCAGATGAAGTGTCAAGCGTGAGTGATTTACATGTGAAGTCATTGCATGGCTAAGATGCATTAGACATCATGTGGTACAAATCGAGTGAAAGACACGGCTTGAATTGGGCGTTTCCTGCGTTTAACGTGCTATAGACTGCAAAAGAAAGTTGGAGCAAACATCTAACAAACAGAGCAGTGGAACAGATAGAAAAGCAAGCAGCTTACAATGAGGGAGATTCAAGGATGATGGCTGATGGACGTGACCAAATTGAAGGACAATATTTTTGCTTTACATGTGGTTGTTATTATTTTGTGCATCAAATCGATAAATGTTTTCGTTCAACACTTTACCTGCCATTGACAAGAGAAAATGCTTTCCTGCTATTCACAAGTTTTACAGCAATCCGTGTTTTAGGTGTATTATGGTAGGGGAAGCCCTAACGCATGTCCCAAGTGAGGTACATGATGTCAGATGCTCTGGGGAGTGAAACCTGAGAAAGAGAAAGTAAGATCTTGGGTAAAAATAAGAGTTATACAACCTTCCTTTGGCTTAATCCCTACCATTTTAGATCTGTTTTAGAACTTGTCTTGACAAAATATATATATATATATATATATATATATATATATATATATATATATATATATATATATATATATATATATATATATATATATATATATATATAATGTTTTATATTTATATATATATATATTTTTAATCTCAAAATTTTCCAAAAATTATTGGGAATTGGGAATTTTTTAATAAAAAATAAATAAATTCACAAAAAAATCATGAAAATCTAGGGGGTCTGATTATACATTATTGTATAAATAATTATCAATGAAAGAATTGTATTTATATTTTTAAAGATGTTTTTTAATGTGTATGTTACAAAAAGTCTTATGTTCATGCAGGTGCATTTATTTGATTAAAAATACAGTATATTTTAATGTTTCAACTTAAATATTTGTACTTTTTAAAAGATTATCTTTAGCACACCAAGGCTCTATTTATTTATTTAATTTATTAAATGAATCACATGCGCTGTGACCAAAGTTCTTCAAACAACAAGTATCAAATAAGGTTCGGTCACAATAATTTATTAAATCAATCACAGGAGAAAAGAAAAGAAAAAAATAAACATCAGCAAATGTGGTGAAAAAAAAATAACATTTTGCAATGGCCCAACCAGAGTCCTGACTTAAATCTAATTGAGAATCTGTGTAGAGAGCTAAAGATCAGGATGATGGCAGAGACTTCCAATCTGGAAGAATTGGAGCTCATCGCTAAAGATGAATGAGCAAAAATACCAGTGGAGACATGTAAAAAGCCAGTCAGCAATTATACACTGTAAACCCAATAGTCAACTTTATCAAATGAAATGAGTGTAGTTAACTCAATTTACTGAACGTTAATTCTACTCATTTGAAAAGAGTTTTGAACTCAGTGTTGAAGATAATGAGTTAATTACCTCATTACTTCAACTTAAATAGAGTAAGTTCACAGTACTCATTTAGATTAGTTTTTTAACTCAAATAGTTTGTAGCAATCGGTTTCCTCAAATGGTTTGAGTTGCCTTAACTTATTGGGTTTTACAGTACTCAGTTAGTTTGAGTTCTCTTCATTTATTGGGTTTTACTGCTCAAATTGCTTCGTTTACTCAAATGGATTAAGTTCACAGTACTCATTAGGATTAGTTTTTGAACTTAAATGGTTTGTTGCAATCGGTTTTCTCAAACGCTTTGAGTTACCTTATTTTTTTTTAGTTTTACAGTATAGGAAGTGTTTGATTGCTGTAATAGCCAATGAAGACTTTTCTATTGCTAATTGGGAAGGGGTGTGAATGATTTTGAACGTGCCACTATTTGTTAAAATCTAAATAAAAGCTGAGAAATCTTGCTTTCCAATCTTGCTTTTTTTTGTGTCATGTCCGGTCAAGACTTGTTTGTTGAATAAAAATAACTTTAAGAGAGAAAATGCCAGAGGTATAAATAATTTTGACTATATACTGTTTGATCAAGGCCACAAATAGTGTTTAAGCAAGACCGGTTAAATACAAATATGTATTATCTTGAGGAAATTATTTCAAAAACAAATAAATTCTAATTATTTTATTTTTCATGATTAATTATTGTTGTTTACTTCATGTATTGACATGCATATACACTCCGTATGTCTACTCTGCCACTAATAATACACTATAATATTATCTAAAATCCCAGGCTAAAGCAGCAGATGAAAAACAAGGCCAGTCCAGAAGCAGAGCA
>LR812523.1:69256489-69388989 GCA_903798195.1 Danio kyathit | reverse complement strand
ACACGACATGTCCTCAGGTTTGTTTTCCATATCAAACTTGCAAAGTCTGAACTTACAAGGAAAGCATTGAATTCTGTGTACTAAATATTGAGAAAAAGCCCCAATCAGGTAGCGAATGTCTGCAGCCATGCCTCTATTTTTAGATGTCTCCTTTTTCCCCCATCTACACTAACACGGAGCAGCAGTGTTGTCAAACCAAACAGCCACTTCAGCGTTTTCAAAACGCTCCGTATTCGGGGCTCGAAATCTCCGGGGTAGTGTGGACGGAAGGCAAACTGTAGCAAAAGTTATACAGTTTAAAACTAAACCATATTAGTGTAAACGGGGTCTAAATGTGACTAAACTACACTGTAAAAACTGTTACTTAGATTAAACTTAAAAAAATTAAGGCAACATTTTCCAACTACTTTTTGTAAGTTTAGTGAACTTCTTGTTATTTTGATTTGGTAAAAATCAATATTATTTATTTCACTGTATGCTAAAAAATTAAGTAGAGTCTACAATATAAAGCAAAACTTTTGAGTTTTACCATTGTGACAAAGATCAGTATATTGACCAAATAATACTTAATTAAAATAAGTAACATTTAAAATAAAAAAATTAAACTTTTTAATTTTATTTAAATCATTTTCTCTATTACTCTTAATTTATACAACTAGTTTTTTAATCCAACTTTATTAAGGAAAGAGAGGTATTTGTTTCAAACATTTATTACTCAATAACATTTACCATATGCAAACAACTGGGTGCACTAAGTTTCTATAATCAATTTTATTGTTAATGTTGTAAACATTTTAACATTAAAAATTACAGAAACTTCTAACCTCATCTTTAAGTGTAGCATAGAAGACCTTAAAGTGCAATCTGTGTACACTAACACTAAAATACAGTGACTCTTGACCTGAGCAATTTACATAAATGGACTAACTTTAGTGCACAGTACAGTGTATTTTCAAATGTACTACGACATTGAAATAAAATAAAATAAAGGGCCTCTGATCTCAGCATGGCAACCCAGTGGCGCAGTAGGTAGTGCTGTTGCCTCACAGCAAGAACGTCGCTGGGTCGCAGGTTCGAACCTCGGCTGCGCTGGGTCAGTTGGCGTTTCTGTGTGGAGTTTGCATGTTCTCCCTGGGTTCGCGTGGGTTTCCTCCGGGTGCTCTGGTTTCCCCCACAGTCCAAAGACATGCAGTACAGGTGAATTGGGTGAGCTAAATTGTCCATAGTGTATGAGTGTGAATGTGTGTGTGGAAGTTCCCAGAGATGGGTTGCGGCTGGAAGGGCATCCGCTGCGTAAAATCGTGCTGGATAAGTTGGCGGTTCATTCCGCTGTGGCGACCCCGCATGGGACAAAGCCGACAAGCACATCAAATGCCCATATGATGCTGACTTGCCCAGGAACTGAAGTAGTCTGTGCGTGACTACCACATTGTTCTAAGTTAAACTGCTCATTGAACAAGAGTGATGAAGCAAAGCAACAGAACCTCTGAGCTGCAGCTAATTAACAATTAAAAATTCGCAACAATCTTCTGAAAACTCGACAAAAACATAAGATTGTCATTTAGTGTGAGGCAGGCATTTGACCAACTAACTGAGAAGTTTGTTTTTGTGTCATGAATCGGAAAGAAGACTTTGGGCGCAGTGTGTCAAGTTCCACAAAAAGTCTTTGTAACACCTTAAATGTTTTGCCGAGTTGTGGTGGATACTGCAGGTTCAGAGCTTTGGCCAGGTTTCCAAGATCAGTAGGCACTGGGATTCCCTCAATGATGATGCCCACCACATCTGGTACTTGGCAGACATATATCTTCATATTGTGCATTTTAAAGTCTTCATGGACACTGCTCTCCGTTTTCCCTGTATGACAATAAACAGAACAACTTACAGTTATATCATCAGATGATTATGACTTCTGCATAATGTAAAACAAGGATTTTACTTTTGTGAAACTGCAGTTGAAAAATATGACATTATTTTTTAAATCAAGCCTACAAGCAACTGGAAGACCAAAAAGTTAACTTGGGACCCTGGTTCCTGCACATACATTTAGGTGTTTGTAGGCGTGTTTTAAACATTTGACAGAGCTTCAGCTTTGTACTATAACTCAGTCAGAAATAAGATTGATATCTGAGGAATAAGTGCTTTTCCCCAAAAAAGTCAAAATGTGTTTTTTTTAAACAATACTTACATAGTAGTAAGAGATGAGCTCTTGCCCACTCTCTCCTATGTATTCAATGAGGCATCTCAGTCACATCTCTTTTCCTCACCACAGAGGTACTTGGATCCTATAGTTGTTAAGTGAATAATGAAAAACTGAATATTGCAGGCAATACAACTACAAACGTAAAATGTCATTATCAGTGTGGTTCTGTACTATCTATCTATCTATATACACACACACACACACACACACACACACACACACACACACACATATATACTTAATATTTAGCCTTAAAATTAATGAATTATTTTTTTGTTGTTGCACTATTCACCCATTAAGATGAGTAAATAAAGTACTTATTGTGTAAACATGTATCTGCAACATTATTACCACTTTTGCCTCACCTGTATCAGTTCCAATAATTCAAATTGATGCGTTGACTAGTCGCTCCACCCTTCGCACTTAACAGGTCAAGAAGTTTTGGAGTGTACTTGTCCAGCTGGGACATAAACACTGATTCTAGTGGAACTGCAGTACACGTTGGGAATTCTTCATTTATCTGTAATACAGCAATTGTTTGTCTGTTATTTGGAAGAAAGATGTGTAAAGAATTGGCAACCTTTTATTCTTATGCAATGCAATACTCCATAAAACATGTAGGGTGAATCTTCAGTAAGTGTTCAGCAAAAAGTGTGTCTAGCATCACATAAACATCTTTGTTCACTATTATTTGCCTTTAAACAAAAACTGAGTGAGCAGCATGTCAGTGATAAATCATTTACCTGGGCAGGCCATCTTTCATTAATTTTGGCACATCTGGGGACTGGGCAACTACTTCTATTATTCTCCAGCTATATGTCCTGGCCATCATGTCATTTATGCTTTTGACATCCCTTTCAAAAGAAGCAACCCAAATAAAAAAAAAGAGTTTAGGAAAATATCAAGATCATTGATGATATTGCAATGCAAATAAATATTTAATCTTTTAAGTTGAACAAATGGTTTAAGGCTAATCAAAATATTTCAAACAAATCTATCAAAAGATAAAGTTAAAGTGTTTACGAATTTTTATGATACATTGCAGAGAGAGGCGCCAAAAATATAATGTCCTCATCTTTTTCAATCAAGCAGGAACAACAACTGTGACTACAAACGTAGCCATTAACTTTTAACTGACACATGTACGAGGATAAGAGCCCATGCTACTGGTGTTTTGCTACTGTAGCTAATTTGGAAACATTTAAGATGAATGATTTGAGACAGAATAATTTACATTCACTAAAGCTAACGTTACTAGACAAACAAAATGACGATGTTTTTTATGTAAAAGTATACAAACCACATAGAAACTTAATCTGGCAATATATCTAACATATATCGATCCTAAGTTTGCGATAGTTGTTTTAAGATTAATGTTAACTTCAATACATTCGGTAAGGCCGCATGGCGCTTGCAAAACGGACAATCTTAATGTTACTGTCATGAAAGAAGACTTGTTTATATTTTACAGTGCAAAAAATGCGTGCTCATTCGGCTAAAACCTAACTTTATGCAATGTAAATAGTTACTTACATGTGTTGCACGTTGTATAAAGCCCTCAAAAACTCCACAGAAATCCAAAACTGGTCCGGTACAGGTATGAGCAACGATGTCGTTGCTAATGCTCTGCATGCGTGCTGCATCATGGGGGCGGGCCGTGACATTTTACTTTGGATATAAACACTTAAATAGAGTTTTGTAGAAGCAATTTATTTTGAAGGTCAGTAAAACACAATTTTTTGATAGGTAAAATTAAGTTACAAAAACAGTCACACTTTTTACTTATGTAAAACTTAAATTAATTAAAAAAGAAAAGGTAATCAATTTATTGGAAGAAATATACTTTTTAAAATAAATTCCTATAGACAACACCCTTGAAGAACTTTTTACAGTGTACCCCATTTCAACAGCTCTGTATTATAATTGTACAATATAACATACAGTATATACATAATGAACGGCTTTGATTTCAGGTCTGTTCAGTTATCCCACCCTCCACTCTGAAGTTAAAGGGATTATTCACCCAAAATGAAAACTCTAGCATCATTTACTCATCCTTTATTTGTTTCAAACCCTTATGACATTCTTTCATCTATTAAACACAAAGGAATATATTTTGAAGAAAGCTGAAAACCTGTAACCATTGACTTTCATAATATTTGTTTACCTTAATAAAAAAAAAAAAAAAAAAGTTGCTTGTTTAAGCTACTTATTTAAAATGAGCTGCAACAACACAATTATTGAGATTTTGTTGGGACAGCTTATATTGTTATGTTGAAGCCACTCAAATTTGTTAAATCCACGTAAAATGTTACATTTTAATACAATATGAATGAATCGTGTGGAACCCTACATTATTTTGCAACGTACGATGGAAGTTAATGGTTACCGGTTTTCAGTTTTCCTCAAAATATCTTAAAAAGAATCTCATAAAAGAACCACGTGAGGGTGAGTAAACAGTGAGTAAAAGCTCATTTGGGGAGAAAAATCCTCTAAAAGTCTCATGACAGTCTGCAAAAATGACTTCCATTATAGCGTAATGTAATTCTGTAGATGGAAAGATATGGAAATATTTTCGAAAAAGCTGTCGATAGGTGTGAGCGCAGAGCAGAAACTTGTTGTGATTTTATCAGGAGATTGAGCAGCCTGATGATGTGTGAAGGATATACACCTTCGATATCTCACTCTGCACTGTGAATTTGAGCTTGCGGATGAGTTAACAGCTTCTATGAACCCTGCTCTTTTTACTCTGTCAATAGACAAAAGAGATTTAAAAGAAACAGTCGAAGGGCTCAGAGGAACCGCTTCAATATGTCTTGAAATATGTATTTTGTACTGTACAGCAGCTCAATTACAAGCAGATGGGATTTGTGGGATTTATAAAGGGATAGTTCACCACAAAATGATAATTTACTCACAATTTACACAGCCTCGAGTGCTTTACAAAACTTTATAAGTTTCTTTCTTCTGCTAAACACACAAAAAAAAACTGAAAATGTGTAACCATTGACTTCCTTAGTAGGACAAAAATTATGGAAGTCAATGGTTCCAGGTTTTCAGCATTCTTCAACATATCTTCTTTTGTGTTCAACAGAAGAAACCAACCAGGTTTAGAACAAGGGTGAGAAAATGATGACTTAATATTCATGAACTATCCCTTTAAGCAAAAGGGATATCAATGACAAAGAGAGAAGTTGCCCGGGCTGCATTCCCTCTTCATAATGGAGCTGGAATTAATATAATTATCTGCACTTACAAAATAACGCATTCTCATTTGCAAGAGGAATAGCTGTTATTTCAGAGGCTAATGCATCTTGATGTTCGCTTTCTACAAAATGGACACTTTTAAAACGGGCTCTTTTACGAGGAAAGTGTGTCCTTATTGAACTGTGAAATCATTAATGGAGACTGACAATTCCAAAATTTGCAAAGATCCGCCTTGAATACATCCGGCCAAACTGCAGACTGTTTAAGATTATTACTTTTCTAAAAGATTTACTTTATGTCACAGAGGAATTGCCCTTTTTTAAATAAGTTACTTCATCTTAAAATGAAAATCCTGTCATCGTTTACTCACCCTCATATTATCTTAAACCCACAGGATGTTTCATCTTCGAAACATTAATTATTTTTGTTTTCATTTAAAAAGTTTATTCACCCAAAACTTGACACTTTCACAAAATAGCTTAAAAAATTATTCCACATGAACTGAATGAGCTTAAAGCGATGGTTCACTAAAATATTTACTCACTATTAATTCACCATCAAGTGGTTCCAAACCTTTATGAGCTTACATTTTCTGTTGAACTCAAAAAAAGATACTTTGAAGAATGTTAGAAATCTGTGGCCATTGACTTCCATAGTAGGAAAAACAAATAATATGGAAGTCATTGGTTAAAGGTTTTGTTTTATTTTTTTTTTTATATTTATTTTGTCTTCAACAGTAAAAAAAAAAAAAGAAATTCGAACAGGATCATAGACACTCACCGGCCACTTCATTATGTACACCCTACTGGTACTGGGTTGGACCTCTTTTGCCTTCAGAACTGCCTTAATCCTTCAGCCCATAGACTCAACAAGGTCCTGAAAATATTCCTTAGAGGCTGTGGCATTGACACAATGCTCAATTAGTACTAATGGGCCCAAAGTAGGCCAAGAAAATATCCCCCACACCATTACACCACTACCACCAGCCTGAACCGTTGATGCAAGGCATGATGGATCCATGCTTTCATGTTGTTGACGGCAAATTCTGTCCATACCATCCAAATGTTGCAGCAGAAATGAGAAGACTCATCAGACCAGGCAACGTTTTTCCAATCTTCTATTGTCCAATTTTGGGGAGTCTGTGCAAATTGTAGCCCCAGTTTTCTATTCTTAGCTGACAGGAGTGGCACCCGGTGTGGTCTTTCTATCAAACCAGTTTCTATCAAACCATTTTCTTTTGACCTCTGGCATTAACAAGGCATTTGCGCCCACAGAACTGCCGCTGACTGGATATTTTCTCTTTTTCTGACCATTTTCTGCAAACCCTAAAGAAATGTGTGCATGAAAATCCCAGTAGATCAGCAGTTTCTGAAATACTCAGACCAGCCCGTGTGGCACCAACAACCATACCACGTTCAAAGTCACTTAAATCACCTTTCTTCCCCTTTCTGATGCTCGGTTTGAACTGCAGCAGATCATCTTGACTGTCTACATGCCTAAATACATTAAGTTACTGCCATGTGATTGGCTGATTAGATTTTTTTTAACGAGCAGTTGGACAGGTGTACCTAATAAAGTGGCAGATAAGTTTAAATATTCATTCATTCATTCATTCATTTTCTTGTCGGCTTTGTCCCTTGCGGGGTCGCCACAGCGGAATGAACCGCCAACCCATCCAGCACGATTTTACACAGCGGATGCCCTTCCAGCCGCAACCCATCTCTGGGAACTTCCACACACACATTCACACTCATACACTATGGACAATTTTAGCTTACCCAATTCACCTGTACTGCATGTCTTTGGACTGTGGGGGAAACCGGAGCACCCAGGGGAAACCCACGCGAACGCAGGGAGAACATGCAAACTCCACACAGAAACGCCAACTGACCTAGCCCAGCTGAGGTTTGAACCTACGACCCAGCGACGTTCTTGCTGTGAGGCAACAGCACTACCTACTGCGCCACTGCGTTGCCCAAGTTTTAAATATCTAATATGTAAAATATAAACTCATTTATAAACTCAATTAACATAAATATATAAAACATGTTAAAATTTACTCAGTTATGTAATTTCATACCAGTGCGACCTATTCCTAGGAACACATTCACAAGTATTCATACATCAAAACAATTTGTAGAATGTCTGAGCAGCCCTTTTCCATATATAATAAAAGTGCAAAGAGACCAAATCCCAACAATAGCCTTTAAAAAGATTTATATTAAAGTCTTCGGCAGACATATGCAGTGCACTATTTTAAAAATCTTATAAAATGACTGACATATACAATAAAATAGGTTGAATCATGACCACAATCCATTTACATTGTACAGAAAAGCAACTGAGACATATATAATATTGCTTTTTGTTCTGTGAAAAAAAAAAAAATCATAGATGTGAATAAAACGGTTCCTTCAAAGAAACAGAACTACAATAAAATTATGTCTGATTCCACCCTCAGGCTTTACCATACAAAATGTTTCATGGCTGTAAACTAGAAGTGACCTTGATATCATAAACCCAGTCCTTCACCTTTCCTGACTGATTATATTAAAGGGGTGTATGCATTTTAACTCAGCGGCCTGGCCTTGCTTTTACAGACTCCTATAAATTCCGCATAGGATAAAATGGAACATCCATCCATCTGTAAAAAGCCTCTTCACTTAACTACTGCTCTCACAAGTCCAACATATTTGTAGTTTGTTAACACTTTTTATATGTGTTTGTAGTTCTAATCTAACTGCACTCACACAGCAAAAAAATCAGTGTACATTTAACTCAATTTGAGTTTAACTTGACGCTCCTTGGGTGTACATATGACTCAAAAAATAACACTTTCTAAAGTGTGAAATGTGTACATCAATCTCAGAGTTCATTTTAACAAAGTAAGAGTTTATTCTTACATCGAACTGGAGTGTGTGTGTTACCCTTCAAAGTGTTAATATATTACCTTTTTTCCTATATTATCAATTGGTGTGTGTGACAGATAACAGTGATCAAATATGTTAAAAATTGTTTTAATTTATTAAATGCTCATTAATCTTTTCAGAAATAATTTCAACACATTCAACTCTTTGCATTTTAAAATGCAACAAGACATGTTTCAAGTTTAAGTAAAACATACTGGTTTGATCACTGTTTGTCTGAAAGAACAGAGTAAAAAAAAGAAAGAGTAAAAATAAAACTGGACTTCCCATTACTTGTGGGAAATACGCTGCATATTGGGTTAAAAGTTTACCACTAAAAAAAAAACTCTTAAATATAAGCTCTTTCACACTCGTGGATTAAAATGTACTCCGGTTTTAACACTGAACAACACCAAAAAAAAAAAAATCACTGTATATTTAACACTGGAATTTTTGCTGTGCAGCATTGCTAAAATGTTTGTGGGAAATGGACGATTTTAAAATTTCAGAACCAATTGGTACCAAACTCGATACTTTGACCGAAGCAATTCAACCAATCGTTTTTTCACTCTACACTTCTGCACTGACTTTTTTATTATTATGAAGCAATGGTCTAAATGTGCTCAACATCGCTCAAATGTTTGCAGGAAATGAACGATTTTAAAATTTCAGAACCAATTGGTACAAAACTCAATACTTTGACAACACTAGTTTAAACACCCTCACTGAATCTGTCACTTCAAAACCGACCTTGTTGTTAACAAATGGTTTTCTCAATCTACACTTTTGCACTGACTTTCTCATTATTACAAAGCAATGGTCTAAACACGCTCAACATTGCTCAAATGTTTGCAGGAAATAAACAATTTTAAAATTTCCGTACCGATTGGTATCGAACTCGGTACTTTTGATAACACTAGTTCAGACATCATGATCAAATCGGTCACTTAAAAACCGACCCTGTTGTCAACCAATCATTTTCTCCCTCTACACTTCTGCACTGACTTTCCCATTATTGTAACGCAATGGACTAAACATGCAGTACCAATTGGTACCAAACTCAGTATTTTTGATATCACTAGTTCAGACACCTTGATTGAATCTGTCACTTCAAAACTGACCAACAAACGGTTTTCTCACTCTGCACTTCTCACTGACTTTCCCATTATTATAAAGCAGTGGTCTAAACGCACTTATCATCACTCTAATGTTTGTGAGAAATGAACGATTTAAAAATTTCACGAAGCTCGATAATTTTGACGAAAATTTCAGACACCATGATTAAATCTATCACTGTTGTCAACCAATAGTTTTTTCACTCTACACTTCTGCACTGACTTTCCCATTACTACAAAGCAATGGTTTATTCTCGGCGGATTTCTGTGTTCTTCTATCTGCTCAGATGCTCCTGCACAAAGCAGACGTGCGCTCCTTTGCTCCTCCGCCGCAGGTGAAGGGGATTATTGTCTTGTCCTCTGTGCAACGGGTCACGAGCGGCCAGACAGGAGTGACAGCTGTGAGCGTACAGAGGCTCCGCCGGGACTACTGGCCAGGACAGCGCCGGGAACCCACTTTTAGGGCAGAGGCGGGGGGCTGATGTAAAGCTTTGCTCTTTGACCCAATCATCAGTGATTAAAAAAAAAGTCCCCACAGAGAACTGTTGGAAAAACAAACAATCAAATGTCACAGGTGAAATGAAGAAAGACAGGTGGGCTTTGAGCTGCCGGTTATACCTGCACTACAACCACCACTGCTCTGCTGCTTTCTCTGCTGCTTTCTTCTGTTCTGTGTCTCTTTCCAAATAAATGTATTGGCAATTTGTATGGAACTTTGTAATGCACAAAATGTTGAACTTCTGGATATGATATAGAAAAGTGGAAGATACACGTTTACATTTACAGTTACAAGTATACCATTATGGAATAAATGAAGTCGGTTTGTTAAATAAAGAAAGAGAAAAATAACCTGAGTAATACAGAAGCAAAATGTTTCAACAAGGATGCAAAAAGAGTTATAACTTTTCGCAACAAGACCATCGTGAGGATGGAGTCTGCTTCAGCTTTGTGGATCAGTTGGTCATTCTATAATATTGGACTTATTTTTCTATGAAGGTTTGAACTTTGAGAGTGATTAAACAAGAGAGAAAACTGTTCAAATGGTAATGCCTGTCTGAGAAAAGTGTATAGAGTGTGTAGTTAGGGGTTTTATATCCTTAAAACATCTATAACAATTGTAAAAAATAAAGCTGACTACCTTTACCTAATGCAGGTTATTTTTAGAACACATGCGATTAACGAGAAAACACTGTGCATTAAAAAGTCTGTAAATACATATTTTAAAAAATGCATACACGTTAATGTAAAAATGTAAAAAATATGGTAAGACAATAAAAGAAATGTGAAAATTTTACAGTAAATTAATGTATTTAATTAATAGTCATACATAGGCCTGGGGTACATCTAACCATTGTTAGCCAACTAAGGTTGCAAGTTCAAACAAATATAGTTAATTGATTTGGCATTTCCCAAATCAGTCGTTCCAACGTACATTCGCAAACTGCATCGCAAACTTGTACACTTGCAACTGCACCTCTAGAGCTGTAGTTAGAAGCATAGTTCCTGGTTGTGTTCTATTCCCAGTATCCCCACCCCATGACCTATTTCTTTCGGATGTACCAACAATTAAACTTTAAAAAAAAAAAAAAAATCTGTAATTTGCTTTCAAGGCATTTTTTTCAGTTCAGTTTTAGCGATCTTTTTTTTTGACAATTGAAATAGTTATATACAACTCATGTAATTGAATTTAAAATACTGTGGTTATTTTCTTAATAGTAGTTATTTTCTTAATCTGTCATGACAATCGACAACTTTATTGGAAAAAAATGGCGACAATGTTTAAGAGGTTTTAAATAAACAGTAGCATAGTGTAGTGTACTTTGTGATTATGCTTGGTCTTTCTTTGGTGTTGTTAAAACCATCACATCAAACATGTAGCTCTTTTATGAAATGGTAGTAAATCGTATTTTAAATCGCAATTTTGATCAGATAAATCTTTTCAAACACCAATGTTTAGAAGTACTAACATCTTCACAACATAGAATTGTTACGCAGACAAAAACACAACCATAGGATATGTGGATGAGTAAGTCACATGATGAATGCTCAACATACTAATATATAGAAGAAAATTACACAACACACTAGGGTTGTCACGATACTGGAATTCGATACCAATCGATACTGAAATTTTAAAAACGTCAATTTCCTGCGAACATTTAAGCACTGTGCAGCACGTTCTTTAACAGCGCTGATTTGCCATTGTGTTCACATGCTCAACAGAAATGACTGTGATTGGCCGTGAAGGTCATCGCTTCACAAACTTACCGCTGTTTACTGTGTGTAACCACAGATACAGAAACACTGGAGCGGTTTAAAGTTATGTCGATCAGCTGGTTTGTCTATAAGCTGACATAAGAGAGATCTGCTGATGAATCGCAGATTTAAAACGCTCTACAGGGTTCATACACATATTTACTACTAAAATGCCATGACTTTTCCAAGACTTTCAAGTAAATTTTCATGACCTAATGTTTTATTCAATGTCTACATATGCGTGGTAAAAGAAAAACAATGCATGTTAAAATTTATTACAGAATATCGTAAAACATGCAGCAATCTAATTAGTTTCAATTTATATTTATATCTATGTAAAATTTATTTAAATAATGCTTACACTGCCCTAATAATGTGAGAGAATGTGATTGGCCAAGGACAGAATTGAAGTCAAGACAACTAACCTATATTCAGATTCAGTTTTATTGCCAAGTGTGCTTCACACACACAAGGAATTTGTTTTGGTAGCAGAAGCTTCCAGTGTACATAAAGTGACGAGTGACAACACAAAATTAAATATGAGAAAAGAAAAAGGCGATAAACATTAGACATTAAACAGAGATGCAGTAAGTAAAAAAAAATATCTGGATGTTGAATTGTATGTACAGATATGTTGTAAATATACAGGTTATAAGGTGCTGTGTACCAATGCGAATGGAGAAAGTATTGCATTGTATATTGTTATAAGGTGCTGTGCACAAGTGCCCAGTAGGGGGAAATTTAACTGTTCATGAGGTAGATGACCTGAGGAAAGAAGCTTTTCCTGTGTCTGGCTGTTTTTCTGCTTGGTGCTCTGTAGTGCTGACCAGACGGTAACAGTTCAAACAGGTAGTGTGCTGGCTGCGAGGCATCCAGAGTGATTTTGCGAGCCCTTATACTCACTCTGGAAGAGTACAGTTCTTGAAGTGTAGGAAGGGTAGTGCCAGTGATTCGTTCAGCAGTCCGGACTATTCGCTCTAGTCTACGGAGGTCAGTTTTGGCAGCTGAGCTGAACCAGACAGTGATTGAAGTGCAGAGGATGGATTGGATGACAGCTGAGTAAAACTGTACGAGCAGCTCCTGTGGCAGGTTGAACTTCCTCAGCTGACGAAGGAAGTACAGTCTCTGCTGGGCTTTCTTCACAATAGAGTCTATGTGAATGTCCCACTTCAGATCCTGAGAGATGGTGGTGCCCAGGAACCTGAATGACTCTACTGCCGCTACAGTGCTGTTTATGATGGTGAGTGGGGGGAGTGCAGGGGGGTTTCTCCTAAAGTCCACAATAATCTAATTATATCATTCAATTATATCATTCAAGTATACAGATATTTGTTTTCCATGACTTTTCCAAAACTTTGTGGGTTTTTCTATTTTTCCAAAACTTTTCCAGCCCTGGAAAATGCCATGTCAAAATTCCATGACTTTTCCAGGTTTTTCATGACCGCATGAACCCTGGCTCCAGTGTTCCTGTATCTGTGGTTACACTCAGTAAACATTGGTGAGTTCATCCAATCACTGACTTTTCTGTTGAGCATGTGAACACAATGACAAATCAGCAATGTTTAAGAACGTGCTCCACAGTGCTCAAATGTTCACGGGAAATGGATATTTTTAAAATGTCAGTACTGACTGGAATCAAATTCCAGTATCATGACAACCCTACAAAACACACAACTTAAGTAATGCAATAAACATTATGCATCAACATTCATCACTAATGGGAACGAAAATAGAAAGAATCACTGGAATGTCAACAAAAAGAGCTTAAAAACTGAAGTGTAATTTAGGATATTCTAGGAAATAGAATGTATGCTACTGACGGCTACCTCCAACAGGAAATCACACCATGTCATAAAGCGTGAATCATCTCAGACTGGTTTCTTGAACATGACAATGAGTTCACTGTACTCAAATGGCCTCAACAGTCACCAGAACTCAATCCAATAGAGCACCTTTGGGATGTGGTGGAACAGGAGATTCGCATCATGGATGTGCAGCCAACAAATCTGTGTGATTATATCATGTCAATATGAACCAAAATCTCAGGAATATTTTCAGTAGCTTGTTGAATCTATGCCACGAAGGATTAAGGCAGTTTTGAAGGCAAAAGGGGGTCCAACGCAGTACTAATAAGGTGTACCTAATAAAGTGTATGCAATAATTCTTCAGTCCATGCTTACTATTTAAGGTTGTTTCACATTATATAGATAGTTAAACAAACAAACAAAACAATTCAAGTAAAATATCACTGCAAAGCATATTTTTTTTTTTTTCCACTGAACTAAGTGTTCTGGAATGCACTTATTCCATAATTAATCAAATATCCCTAAGGCTAGATTCTCCGACTTTAAATGTATTATGCTTACTTGTGAAACCGATAGCGAAAGTGTACATTTCCGCTGTGTATGCTAGAGAAAAGGAGAAAATAATGGAAAATGAAACGAGAGAAGAAGATGAAAAACCTTTCAGCTCTTAAATGTACGTGTCTGGGCACATTAGCTCCAGCCATCATTTGCTTCTCAGGCTGTAATTTAAAGCAATGTGGGTCCTTTGGGGATGTGAGGATGCGAGGAAAACCCATCCTCAGAACCATCGGCAATTCACTTTTATTGTAGTGCATAATAAAACTTTTCTTAATGCGATTATTCTACAAAGTTTAGCGGCAGACGAAGCAAAAGTGAATACATTTATCTGTAGTTAATCAGTCTGAGTTTAAGACCCCAAACCTACTTCTGTGGAATTAATTTAGTTCCTCCTCAATAAAAAGCCGGGGTGGACTTAGTCTATAATGATGACCGTGATTAATTTCATATTATGCCACATATCCTCTCTACCCTCGAGATGGCTTTAAATTAGCTCATTCAACTGAATCCAAGAGGGAAATCATGCAATATCGCTTCAAACTTGCTCAATTTTCTACAACAGACGTTTTAGATCACTTACTCGGTAAGCGAGAGTCACTGTAACAAGCTTGTGGCTTACAAACAGACAAAAAAACATGAGCCCTTGAGTCTAACTTCCATTAAAAGTTGAAAAGGGTTGTCATATGATAGCTTTGTGTGAGGAACATACTGAAATGGAAGTCATTACCAATGATAATCCCACACTAAGCTGAAATACACTGAAAAGGACAAACTACTTTCACTAAAAAACTATTGGAACTTTTGCAAAATAAATGACACTATTGAGAGATGTTTTACAACATATTTGTTCAGTTTGTATACTTCAAAAACACACATTTAATTCAAATCCTAGTTACTAACAGTTTATTACTATTTTCCCCCTAGAGTAAACAGATTTTTATTCATGCATGCATGTATTTTTTATTTTACTTTTACTCTTGAACAATTGAATGTGTCCTTGATGAATAAAAGCAAATGTATTCATAAAAGGTAATATATATTTATACAACAGTTCTGTCTGTTATCGAATCTGATTGGCTGATAGCAGTGTGATATTCTGCAATAACAGCACTCTTAAAACAACTTTTTCACTCTTGTGTATTACTCCGCCCACATAGAGTAATAGCAGATCAATAAACTCACTACAGTTTGACAAATATTGCTGCTGTTGGACAACAATGTACTTTTGCAGTTTTTTTCAGATGAGAATGTAGTTGTTTAAATTGGAACTATGCAGTTTATTTATTAAGAATAGTGCATATTTTAAATATTTATAATTTTGAAAATTGGCAGCCATCAGCCTTTCATACTGAGCAGAGCCACAAGATGTCGAAAGAAACTGCCTAATAAGCCCTTAGAAGAGAACAACTCAAACTACAGCTGATCAAATCATTATACAACTGGTAAGTGGCATTTTAAGTCAATCTCTCTTTTGTGTGTTGTAATGCTGTATTTATACCATTGTAATCTGGTAGTGTTTGCTTTTCTTTGGTTTTTCGGGGTTAATTATTGTGATCTCCCGATTGCAACAGAGAAATACTGGGAAATCTCTGTAGACTCATGGCATTTCATGCCGTTCAGTCTTAAACCCTTAAAATGTGAGCAAAATAGCCTGTTTTGTCATCACTTTAGACATTACGCTAGAGAATCATTCAAATACTAGCTCTAAAGTTACGCGTTTTTAAGCAGCAGTTTCAGCTGTTTTGATCGTCAGCTGCAGATGTGAATGAATGACGGAAGAAAGTAGTTCTTCATACAAAAGAGTTTTTGAGACTCTACGTGTTTGATTTTCTTTGTTATATACACGATTAAGCCATCGAACTGTTGTATAAATGCAATATCTGTCACGATCACCAGCGATCTTCTCCCCTTAGATCGCTGGTTTACATGCACAAACACCCATGGACTACAAATCCACCATCATATGAACCACAACTCCATACATGCACTCCAATCACACACACATGTTACTCATCTCCACTGATTGCACACACACCACCGGAGGCTTGTCAAGACTGATTGCACACAACACATAAGCAGCACACACACTCATTTCAGTGCCCAGTCTTGTATTCTGTTCACAGTCACAATTCTAAGCAGTTCCTTGTCTTGTTTTTGCCGTGTTTGGACCCTCGCCTTGATTATCTGTTTCTGCCTGTCTGCTGCCATCCTTGTGACCTTTTGCCTGCAATATTGACTACGACTCTGGATTATCCTCGTACATCTGTTTGCTCCTGTACTGATCATTGCTTGCTTGACCATCCCTTAATAAAAACCTGCATTTGGATCCGCACTCCAGTTGTTCGTCCGTCTATCATTGTGACAATATCACACTAGTAGCAGTGCTATATGGCTGTATATCATCACTGGTGGGACATTAAGGCACTCGGCTTGCGGCCTTGCGCCAATGCACGCCTCCCACCAGTGCCGATATACAGCCATTATCGCACTGCTATATATATTTATATATATAATAGACTGATCATTCGCAGTGACACTGAAGATCGTGAAATTCCAGTATCATAAACTACAATTCAAACTACATTCACTAAGAAAAAACGATAAATTTCTTATAAAATGTCAGTATTTTTAATAAAATTGATAAGCAGACTTACTCTTTTATTTTATTTGTTTAACTAATTTTGTATGATTCCTTTTTTATTCTTTTGATTTATGAGGGGACATGTGTCCTTGTTTACATTGTAATACAAATCATAATATACATAATATAGCATATATATTCACACACACATGAAGTCTCTTTATGGAGACATCATGATTTTTTTACAGCCACCTTCCGCCAAACCAAATGCTCTTCTTCATTTTCAGAATACTTAATTTTGTGTCATTTATGAGTCACTTTCCTCATGAGGACCAATCTAATGTCCCCACATTATCAAAATGTACTAGTATTACTATACCCGTGGGGACATTTGGCTACACATACACCAGCTGGATTTGTCAAAAATTCGTCAATAAGCTGTATTACCAGGAAAAGGGAAACAAAAGATTGGAGTGTTTCGAATTTGTGCACTGCTCACTCGACAAAAATGAATTGGAGGTAAATTTGATCTCGGTGTGAAGAAAACATTACATCAGTTGCTGTGATGTGCTGAGACGATCCAATTTAACCAGGCTACAACCAATGTAGCAAGATGAAAAAGCATAAGAGATGTTTCACGAACCAACTCTGATGTAGAAGCTTGTTGATTTTACGGGCTTATGTGTACCAGCTGTTTGCTTAAGCAGGACAAACTCCTTAAGCAAGATACATTCTGTTTTGAAGATGTCTTCCAAATCAATATACAGTCATTTTTTTTTTGTTTCTCTGAACGCCGGGGATTAGCGCTGACCTCTGCTATTCTTTCCAGATTGTCAGTTCAGGTTAGAGCTTTCCATTTCATCTGCTTCACATTGCAGCACTTAGTCTGCCTTCATTTGGTGATCAATCACAGCCACATAAACAAACAACAAAAACACACAGCAAAGTGCAGTTTACTATTTGGTTCAGTGGGCCAGCTGGCATAACTGGCATAACATTGGCCAGGGGCAGAGGCACATAAGGGCCACTGGTTCACACAGATTAAAAAAAAAACCTAGGGCATACCTGTCAACCCTCCCATTTTTCCCGGGATTCTCCCGTATTTTACAGTTCTATCCCGCTATCATCCCGTATTTTCAGTCTTTTTCTGAAGCTTGGCAATAAACATTAAAGAGCAGAGTCTCCCTATACGCAACCCATACCGCCAAACCACCAGGGGCTGCCCTTTGCTCTTAAATGTGAGCCTGTTCTGTGCTTTCGCTTTGTTTAGGCATGAAAACACTTTAAAAAAAAAATAAAAATGGCGGGATTCCTTTTCCTTTTATAACAGGTGCCGTCTCCCCTTCATATGCAATCCTCAAAACAGTCATATATCGGTGCATGACTCTCAGCTGGGGGGGGGGGGGGGGGGGGAGATGAGGTCGTCGTTGGGAATTCCTTATTATGGTGGGCATATCCCTTATTTTCACATCCCAATGTTGACAGGAATGGGTTAGTGTAAGTTGACATGTACTTGCAAAGTTTCTTATAGTCAGTTAAATGTCTGTTGAAAGAGCAGTATCAACAGATATTAAGCAGACAGTCTACTAATACTCAAATAGACCATCAAAATAAAGTGTTACCGTAAAAAGTCTAAAAATTTGTAACCTGGTTAACAGTAAGTTTCCTTAATATATAAGGTGAATAACCGTAAATTGACTTTTCACAAAATTCTCTGCAAGACACTTCACTTTTTATGGTATTTGTTGACAATACTATGTTTTTTTTTTAATTTTTCTCATTAGTTATGTTCATTAGAGTTTTATGTTGCATCTAATGTTGATGAATAATGTTTATTCTATTACTTTAATTGTATGTGTGTTGCCATAATTGTGTTTAGTATTTGTGTGAACAACACCGAGCACCTTCTATTTATTAGTAAGGCATCTTCTAAATTAGTAGGTTCCAAAAGTTGATAGATATGAGCATTGGTTCATCACGTGACATTCTTATAACCACATGATTGTTTTTGTCTGTAAATGATATGATGTATCATAGGGGTGTAACGATACACTAAAGGCACGATTCGGTTCGGTTCACGGTTTTGGAGCCACGGTTCGGTTCGGTTCGGTTCGGTTTCTGTTTGCTGTGGGGTTAGGGTTGATGTCATCTTAACAGCAATGCTAAGGAACAATAGATTCACTTAATAACAAGAACAACTAAACTTTTTCTTTATTAACTTTGCCATCACATTTTAGTACAGTCAGGATACCGGAGTAAACAACAAAAATGAAATAAATACCTCCAATATAGAGTAGTCAGAAAAAACAATTCTCTTTAGTGCAGCCATCTTAAGAAAGTAAACTCAAATTAAATAAATAACTGCAGTGTAGACTATAGTGAAAGATAAACAGGCTTGTCCTCTCTAAGAACATATGAAATCTTCAGTTAATTTCAGTTAAGATGAACACAGTTTCCATAATTATACTTAACTGATAAATGTCAATGGCTCTGCATACAATGACTTTATCTTGCTGGAGTCTATAGCCGCCTCACTCCACCCCAGGACGCGTTAATGTCGCAAAACGCACAAAAACGCACTAAATCGCACTTCAGCAGCGGTTATTTGAAAGCCCACATAAATATCTGCACTTGAGCGTGTATATTTGAGGGCGTGCAAGAAGTTTTGCGCACGAACAGAGGAAAACAGAACAGAGGAAAAGCAAGCAAAGAGAATACACTGCAGTTTTGTCTGAAACTAATGTTACGGTTCTAGCTGGTTGTATTTTAGCCTCCCGTTCGCTCTCTCTCTCTCTCTCTCTCTCTCTCTCTCTCTCTCTCTCCGTGCCTGTCATTTCTGTATTTCCACCTTCACGACAGCTAATTGGTCAGGAGAATGATCTATCATTACTGGGCGACTTGGCGCGGGGAGTCAGGAAAAGCGGAGATGAGCGCATCTTCCTTTGATCTCGTTTTTCGTGTATTTTGTTAACATGATTATGATTTTCGTTGTTTTTGCTTAACTTTCGTTTGGGCAAAATTATTTAGCATTACTTTTGCCCACTTTGAGATATTTTGTGATTTTTGTACATTTTTAATTTGATTGATTTGTTTGTCAGTTTTTGGCTCAGCTATTTCCCGTTACATTGAGCTATACCTCCTCAAGTTCACTCTTTTTTTCAGAGTAAGGTGGATAGGGAAGATGTCTTACGACTTCCATTTTGCAAACACATAGAAAATGTATTGTTAAAGACATCAGGTAAGAGGTGAACGTCATATTTGTATTTATTTCATTCTACAGTTCAGTATAGGGAAGAATGCGGTGCACGGCGCTGAAAACTGCAATGTCAATATATTGCCTGCGCGCCTATTCTCTCCGTCCATGCACAAAACTCCTGCGTGCCCCCATATATACTCCGCTCAAGTGCGCCTTAGTGTGTTTATGTAACATGTATGTCTCCAACCTTCATTAGAAATATTTATGAATGTCTCCAATAGACCCGAGCGGCATAAATGCTCCCTGTAAAGTGAAACGGCTATAAAGTCCAGCAAGACAACGTCATCTATACATTTTAAAGTATTATAAAGCATTATCTATTATCTATAAAGTATAATTATGGAAACTGTGTTCATCTTAACTGAAAGCGGTCGTATTTGCCAGCCTCACAGGCTGCATGCACCTGTCAGTCAGTTACTGATGCGTGATGCGTAAACACACTAAATCGCACTTCAGCTGCTTGTTTTTGAAAGCGCACTTGAGCAGAGTATACACGAGGGCACGCAAGAATCCCGTGCACCAACAGAGAAAATCGGCGCGCAAGCATCAGTCAGTGGCGGGGTGAATTTTGGTGTGGCGCCCTGCCATGGAAGAATGAATGTAGCGGAAACCATGCAGTAATCGAGTGATCGCGCATTCCCATGACATGACATGCACTTGGAAAATACTAACTTTAGAATATAATATTTAGAACAAAACCTCATTACTAATACAATTTAATCAAATGTGATCAAATAAATATGTGCTTAAATTTGGTTTAATTAGTTAGAGACAAGTGACGTCAACCTCAACAATGGGCAGCAGGGGGCGTGAGAGTATCGCGGTACCCCACGAGAGTTTCGCGATTCGTATCGTGGTTGGTGTATCGCGATATTTCGGTTCGGTTCGAAGTATCGTTACACCCCTAATGTATCAATGTTAGTACTATTAACTAATACTAATATTAACTTAGTACTAATATTGGTGTATTATCATTATAAATGAATGAAATGTAAAAATTTTACATTTATTTTATGCTTTGTACCATATTTTTAACGGTAAAATACTAAAACACAGTTGCAGGTTTTTACAGTAAATTTTATGAATTTAAAGTATTTGGAGAGACCCAGATTGACAGTCTAATGAAATTTGTTAAAATATTTGATTATAAGTGCTTTATGTTTACTTCAAACAAATATGTGATCAAGAAACACAAAACCACTGAAACATTTTGGGAAAAGCCAAAAATACTGGCTATTCACCCGCTTCGATCACTCAATTGAATGGCGAATATCAGTGGTTATTAGCTAATACATATGGGCCAGTAGGGGCCTTCTGCACCTACTGGTAGGCTCAGAAGGCTCTTATCCATCCACATGGTTAATCAGCTATACTAATAGAGAAGACTAATAGAGAAGAATCCAGATCCAATTACTGTGACGGTTGAGTTTAGGGTAGGGGTAGACGTTAATAAAATACAATTAATGGAAAATGTAATAAATGATATAAACAATTATCCTTATCTTCCGGCAACAGCTGTATCTGATCTATAGCTGATTAACCATGTGGATGGATGATAACAGCCTTCTGAGCATACCAGTTGGTGCAGAAGGCCCCTACTGGCCCATATCTATCAGCTGATAACCACTGATAACACCCATTCAATCGAGTGATAACATTTGAATTGCCTGGGCTATTTCTAAAATTACTGAATTAAAATGATAGATTTTTACATTTTGTTATCAAAATCTAATCAAATTCTAATTAAAATCTAATTATCTGTTATTAATATGCATTGTTAAGGACATAATCTGGACAAATTTAAAGGCCATTTTCTCAGTGTTTAGATTTTATTCATAATTTTCATATTCCAGATTTCAATTAGTTGCGTCTCAGTCAAATATTGTCCAATTCCAACAAAGGAAAGCTTGTTTATTAAACTTTCTGATGACATATAAATGACTGGTTTTGTAATCCATGTTCACACACACACACGCATGCACGCACGCACGCACGCATGCATGCACACACACACACACACTTTTACTACATTTAAAATTTCTCTTAACATTGTGACTAAGTGAAAAAAAAAACTAGCACAGGCTATTTAACCACAAACTAGTCTAGTAATAACTGATTTTTTTATTATTACTATTATCATGTTATGATTTTTTTTTTTTTGACATTTCGATAACAGGCAAAGCTGACAAAGCTCATACAAAATTAATCGAGAAATAGAGCAGCTCCTGCAATATTTAGTTTGACCTCCTGAGACAGATGGTCAACATTTTCTGAAGGTTAAGTGCCCTATTTTTCTCCTTTCACTGTCCTTTTGGGAAAACAAATCTTTCAAGCTCAATTTTGTACCTTTTTTATTTTTTAAGTTCTCCATGTTATTCAACAGTGAACTGTTAACACTGCAGAACAATACACACTGTAGGGACAACAAACAAAGTTTTCTTTCAACAGCATAGTTTCATTCTTTGTGATGTTTAATTCAAGCCATTATAATTTCATGACAGTGCATACATTTTGTCCAAAATTTAGAAAAAAGTGTGTCTTTTAAGATGCATAAATCATGCAAGATCCTACTGTTGGTGACCACAGAATATTTAATGAAACAAACAAAACTTTCTATATGGAATATTAATGTCACCATCTGACCCACACATTGAAAACTAAAGTACTGCAAAGCTTACGCCCCATTCACACGGGGCTTCAGCATCAACGCTTGACAGAGGGCGTGTCTGAAGTTGGGGCAGACGCGATCGTCATAGCAGCGTCAGCCAATGAAATTAGTCAGCAATAGGCCACTGTCTGAGCTGGTGTATTTGCATACAGCGATCTGATTGGCTGACGCTTCCGTCAGCGCTTGAAAAGTTGAGCAAGTCCCAACTTCTGCAGCGAGCAACGCCTCTGAAGCGGCGCCAACGGACCCACAATGCAGTTCGGCATCGCCTGACGTCACCCATTCAAAGTAAATGGGAAGCTGACGCCCAGTGTGAATGGGGCGTTAAAGGTGCTGTATGTAAGTTTGACACTTCTAAAGCATAAAAATGTCACAAAATGTTTGCAGATATTTAAGAAACATGCCAAGTGAACATTCTTGTTATCTGAAAAATAATGCTGAAGTCAGATATTTGCTTTGAAAATCTGTGTAACGTTCCAGAATGTCAGAATGTGGATAAGCAAATTGTCTGTTTAAATACAGCCATTTAGAAGCACAGAATAGTGCACTTACTGCACTCCAACAAAATGGTAAGGTTTATAATCTAATTAATACATACTAAACCTCTTTAACGTTATTAAATGCACATGCTGAATCACTGATATGTGTTGGATTGCACTGAGTCACAGTTCTAAAGTTCAATTTCAAATGGTTTATTTTATTTTCAAGATCTGAGGTGAACTATCTGTTGCTGCTTTCAGTATATGGCAATACATGTCATGTAAAATGGCATTTAAACTCACATTATAAGCATTTAACACGGAATAAAGCACATGAGGTGTACCTGAGGTGATCATTGTCATAGTTGTATGTTGTTCAGCTGCAAGAAACAGAAGCTAAAATTTTCTAAAATATAAATTTCAGATGTTGGTTAGAATAAAAAAATATGGAAAAATATTCCTTCTATTGCGTGCCATTGCTTTTATTTAGAACACAATTTAAATCAGCCTTAAATGAGCCTTTAGGTTTGACAGTCAGGCATACTGTTGATGTCAAACTGGCAACCTGGCTTGTGTGTGTTAGAACCAGGAGTGCAATACCTAGTTCAATCACTGGGTGTCAAACTTATATACTTCACCTTTAACTGAATAAGCCACATTTTAAATACCTGTCATTTGAACAATTTGACTAATTGATGTGTTCTCTTTATTTTAAACAATATGCTCATTGCTAAAACAATGTTGATTTAGGCACTAAGCTATGAAACTAGATACTGTAATTAGGCTCTACAGTTAACAAAGGCAATTTGCTAAATGTACAATGCAGAGAAAAACATGATAATAATAATATTAATAGCACCGCAATTCCACAACAAACGCAATTCATACAAAACATTTTAAATGAAATCTTCTCCAGTGCATCAACATTTAGTCTGTTCATACACCCACTGCCTGCAAATTCTGAAATATGTTTTGCACATTCATAACTAATTGATGACAGTCCGCATGATATGGGCCAAGTCTTGAGGTCAGCATTCAAACTCACCAGAGAACAGCTTAAGAGTTGAACATTTGGCCCCATACCGCAGTGTTAATTAAAATTAAACACACTGACCCCTATTAAACTATTCCCGTCAATTACGTGACATTTCCCAGCCTTTCTCAAGCTGTTTGTGACCGCCGATTACATATGTCCCGTAATTACTGGACCACCACAATCTCCGTCGCGTTTTTGTTTGCTCAAATGGAGTTTAATTGGCTGGAAAAAATGTGGTGTCTTCCTTGATTATTTCATGCCACATTTATTAGGTGCTGTAAAAGCTACAAAGAAATTCTACTGGCGGTAAGATAACATTACCAAGATGGTCCTCAGGGTGTTTCTGCTTTGAAAGAGACATTTACTATTCCGTGCGTCGTGATTATTTTCACCATGTCATTCAATATTCAGTAATGCAATAGAAAAAGTCGGCAGTATGTGGTCATTGTTTTATTCAGGGGAAATCTATGAATGCAATATTATTCTCAGCGACAAATCAGATTTCATTACAGATTTTCCATTTCAATTAAGATAAGTGAATCTCAAATAACTGCTTAAATAGTACAAAAAAAAGTTAAAAAGGTGAATTAACCGTGAAGGGAAATGTTTGTAATCCCTCGGATTTAGGAGTTTAAATCCAGCCATTACAAAAACAAAGCTGATTTTTTGATCAATGAAAAAGCCTAAACAAGAAGAAAGTGCACGGTTTATGCACTTTCCTTTACTCTGCCAGTGAGATAACACAGCAAACACCTGTTTACTTATCTGAACTCAAATAAACCAGATGTGATCACACTTATTGTACATTACATTGTCAAAAGTTGAGACATCAAAAATACACATAATGCACATGAACTTTAATGACATCCCAATCTTAATCCTTAGGGTTTAACATTGGTTCACCCTTTGCAGCTATAACGGTTTCAGCTCTTCTGGGAAGGCTTTCCACAAGGTTTAGAAATTTGTTTATGGGAATTTTTAACCATACTTCTAGAAGTGCAAACTTGTTTAATTGGGTTGAGCTCAGGACTCTGTGCAGGCCAGTTAGGGTCATCCACAACAAACTTGCTAATCCATGTCTTTATGGATCTTGGTTTGAGTCTTGTTGGAACAGATTTGTGGAGATACATTAAAAAAATGATGTTTGCAGTTTGTTTTAATTACTTATTTAAACTGTTCTGAAGCAACTTAATTCTTGAGGGTTTTTTTTTTGGGACAACTTATTTTTTTATGTTCAATCCACTGTAAATTTGTAAACTAATAAGATAACTTAATTCCTTCATGCTGTCCCAACACAAATTGATTGTGTAGAACCCAGCATTTTTTTACAGTGTGGTTTTATATTTGGCAGGTCAAAATTGCAAAATTGACCCCTTGGGGGCCATTCACATATGTCTTTTGCGTACTCAAGTTTGTTATTTCCAATGGAGGCACGCGGCTCAAGTGTCATTTTTTATGTGGTTTGTTATTCACTTTATTCTCTGCGTACGAGCGGGCGCAGCCATTTGAATCATTTTGGCTCGAGACTTCCGGTCTCATTTACTTCCATTCATATTTAGACGTTAAAAACAGCTCGTTCTGCTGCTTGATGTTGCAAACTGTGGTTTTCCTATTATATTATTCTATTTTGTCTGTATAATCATGCAAACACTTGTATGTAGAGCGAGTAGTTTGACCGTTTTCAGCCGTTTATTATTCCTAGTCATTTCTCCCATAGGCAACTGAATCGGAAGTTCTAAAACAATCGCAAAAGCGAGCGCATTTCCGCATTCAAGAATAAGGTCAATAAAAGACAATATTTGACTGAAATACAATATTATAATCTGGAATCTGAAGGTTTAATCATAAATTGAGTTTTGACAATTACATTTTTTAAATCCTCGTGATCTTTATTTGATATTTTAATGGATTCTGGCAAAAGAAAATAAAGAAATATTGATAATTTTGACCCATACAATGTACTTCTGGCTATTTCCATAAGACTGCTTCTGTTGTTACTGGGTCACAGTCTTATTGAAAATATGTAAACAGAAAATGGTATCAGAAAATGGTAGCACAAAATTTGGGTCATTTTAAAAAAAAAGTCATCAAACTTATTATTATTTTTCTGTTAAAATGCCACTTTGTTATATTACAGTACCATTAACAGTTGACCATGAAATAAAACTTAATGAGCTCCGTTCTTTTACAAATGTTCGTAGTAGCATCTGTATGCTTAATTGTATACACTTGTTGCCATGAAAGTGACTGGAACACCTGAATTCCATGATTTGGAGGGCTGTGCCAAAACATTTGGCAATAAAGTGTATAAAACTATCTACACACCCACTTGATTTCCCACCTCATTCTGCGATTCTGCGTTTTTATTATATTAATAAACCAACATTCTTTCACAGCATTGCCACCAAACTGAATGTCTACCTAACTGTCAATCGTCCACAGAAGCGGAATCACAACACCACCGCCATCTTAGCGAGAAAGCAAACATCAGGAAGATGATGGCTGTAGCCAAAGTCAGTCAAGCAGTGAGCTCAAACTCCTATCTTTAAATTGAAATAGTTCTACCAGTTTGTCTTCACCTTTTCGTTTATTTCCAGACTGACTGACAAAGGTTCCTACACTTCCACACAAAACTCAGGTTGTAAAAGAGAAATGTTTAACCCAAGACAGAAATGTTTCAGACTGAAAAGAATAAATTTTGCACAGATTGGAGCACAGTTAGTACTAACTGTGATTGTATATATCACATATAAAGCTTAATTTAATGTAATTGACAATAATGTTGCTTTATATCTCACAATTGTGAGGTAGAGTCATGTTATTGCATGAACAGCTCAGAATGTGATTCAGTTTTCTTCATTGTGAATTTATACCTCTACTATATTATAACCTATAACTGCATTTAAATTATATTATATAATAACTATTTTTTTAAAACCAATTAAAGATAATTTAAGGAATTCAAACTGTTGGGATTATTTACAGTTTTAACCCAAAGAATGAGCAGTCTGTCAGATGAAGAAGAGCCGGAGTCAGAGATTCAAATAAATAAATAAAGTTTACTGAAGATAGTTTGCAGTTTCATCAGCAGAAGCCAGCTTCAACACTCGCAATGAGTTCCTAGGCCGCTCTGCTTACAATCACAAATTAACAACAATTATACTCTCACATAATGTCATTAACTGCGTCATACATATAGGTGTTCTAAGCTGATTGGGTAAAACACAGATAGACTTAGAAAATTTCCACGTGGGTGCGTGCGTACAATTCCGAACAATATCTTAAGCATAAACGTCAGACATCCGCTAGACTGTTTAGAACTGACTCCAGACCAGTGAAAAGGATCTACAATCAAATAGAACACACACACTTAAAGTACGATCTGTTTCTTACCCAAGGCTGAGAATTGTACTCTCAGCCGTCTTTATCAAAACTGGTTAAAAACCGGTATAATCTACATTCAGACAGTTAAAATCTCACTACACAAGATCTATCTTAAATAAAAAGTAGAATCACTTTAAAGGAATTAACCGTAAAAATAGCAAAATCACTTAAGACATTTTAGATAGTATTAACTCATAGAAATAACAATAGAAACAATAAAAGTTGTTTCCAGTCCTTAGTCCTTAATTTCCACTCAAGGTCTCCAGGACCTCTGACCTATGGTGACTCCTGAAAATAGTTTCAAAGTGACAAGCAATGCACTGAACATTCTTACATAAAGCAGTGTATTTAACTTATTCATTAGTTGAAATCATTTCAAAGTTAAAAACTCATTCAAATAATCAAATAATCATATTTAATAAAAATAATGAGAAATAGGATGATGAGAAAAAGGATAAATGTTGATCCATGCTGAGATGAACTGGAAGATATAAATCTGAATATATATATATATATATATATATATATATATATATATATATTAGGGGTGTCAAAATTAATCGTTTCTTCGGTGCACCGCGATGCAGACGCGCACAATTCGGTATCGGTTCAGTAATAATCATAACCGGTTATTATACTGACGTCATTTATCTCACATGCGCTATGTCGCCGTAGCTTACTATTATTTACAACGCTCTAACTACGAAAAACATACAATGTGCACCAATTTCACTGCGTGTGTGTTTGCTGAACACTGTTACACTGAAACTTACAGCAAAAGCCCCTATTTCACAGCGATTAAGAGAATGAAAGTAATCTCCATTCTCTCTCTCTCTGTCTCACTGTGGCCCATGAGTGCAACTGTGAAGAGCGCCAGCGTGTAAGAGCCAATCGCAGCCCTTTCTGTTGAGCGAGTGACCAATCAAAGGGGTGTAAGAAAGAACTTGGTAGACAAGGCAGAAAAGCGAGCGGGATATTTATATTTGTTTATTTGCTATAGACCCTTTCAATGTGGTCATGTCATTGGCCCATGAACATTTCCTGCTTGACTTTAAACTATTTCCTAACTGTAACAAGAGGCAATTCAATCATAACTTGACTTTAAATCAGTCGTCATAACACTATCAATATGTGGACCTTTTTGGATTCTCAGAAGCAATGGAAACTAAAAATGTAAAACAGGAAATCGTTAGGGCCATGTTTTTGTTTACATCCCTCGAAATGGTCTATAAATGCTCGTGTTGTTTAAAGGTACAGTTTATATATCTGACTGTTTGTATTAAAGGACAAAATTGTTTTACAAATAGTATATAAATATATTTATACATTTTAATACAAGAATTGTTGTGCTGTGAAGAAAATAAAAAACTGTGTATGTAAAGAATCGTCAATGCACCGTGATGCACCGAGATATCGAATTGAACCGAATCGATGGCATGATAATCGTAACCGAACCGAACCGTGAGACCAGTGTAGGTTCACACCTCTAATATATATATATATATATATATATATATATATATATATATATATATATATATATATATATATATATATATATATATATATATATATATTTATTTATTTATTTATTTATTTATTTTATTTTTCTGGTATCAAATGAATGGATAAAATATAAATTAGATTATCTTTTAGTCAAAGGTACAATGCATGTATGCATGTAGGTATTAAATTTATGTATGGGGCCATTATTAGAGATTTTTTAAATATATTTTTTGTAACAGAGGTTTAGTTTTGGAATTGAAAAATGGTACAGCTATTATTATTATTAATAGTAGTAGTAGTAGTAGTAGTAGCTGTAGTAGTAGTAGTAGTGATATACAATAGTAAGCATCACAATAAACCTTAAAAAATTATCTTGACAGACTGACCTTTAAGCTTTTGTTTGTGCATGATAATACAATAGCTTTTCTCAAAGAAACTGTAAAATGTTGATAAAATGTCTTTCAGAGTAGCTCTGGAGATGACGTTTATGTGTCCATATGTTCGTCAAATGCAGGAAACATAATGAGTGTCATACATACATGAATGTATGTGTAATAGAGAAAATACTACATCTGAGCCATGAACATTTTGAGTTTACTCGATTCATTGGCGTGTCAAATTTGTTTCATTCGTGAAAAACAAATTCACTTCGCAATAGACGTGAATTCGCGTTATGTGCGGGACTTTAATTGCTAAATGGCTAACATTGATTATATTGAGATAGTAGCTGTGCTTTATGTGCTTTAGGAAGGCTGAAAAACATCATAGGTTCGTTCTGCGCTTTGTCTGAGTCCACTAGATCCTTTCAGAGCTGCACCCAGCTCTCCGAGTTCCTCCAGAAACTATGTCTGGATGATGGAAGCTTTCAGCAGTGCTTCAGACTGTGCCAAACCCAGTTTGATGAGCTGTTGTTCGTTGTTGGCAAGAGAATTTCCACTCGGAACACCGACAACAGGCACTTACGTCATAATCACACCCCTACAAGAGAAAGCTTCTGACTGGTTAACACGGTGCGAATGTCCACTAAAGTTCTGAATTTTCCAATTCAGAGTGCAAAACGTTTAACACACACCGTGTCATTTGCACTGCCTTATTCGCGTTAATCATGCCACAGGATGTCTATTCGGGACTTTGCATTGACTTAACATGTAAATCACTCTTGCTTGACGCTTCATCCACATATGGTGTCAACGCAGCATTATAGAGAAAAATCCATTTTTATGATTGGATTCCATGATTCTGAATCATATCCGCATTGCAGAAATCAATTTGCAGTATTTTTTATTCCATGACTTGGAAATTAAGGCTCAGGTTTAAGACCTTAAATTTAGCCAATTAGAATGTTATAAGACTTTAAGACCCAAAGAAACCCTGCATTCAGCATTCACAGTGATGTCTGCCAAGCTTCAAAAAGAGATCGCATCCAAATAAAAAAACAGAATCATTTGTTTGTTATGATGAACTGCTCCTCTTGTAATGTCTGTGATGAATTGTTAATAGAGTCAACTTAGAGGAGGAAATAAATAAATAAAAGGGAAAGCTTTGATGACGTCCCGACACTATTTCTGCTCTGATCTCCTGCCCCCATGGGTCAGGCGCCAGTGATGGAGTGAGAATGCTGACAGGTGCAATCTGGCAACCGCTACACCAATGCTGAGTGTGCAGGGCTTGAAACCAACACCATGTGAAAACCCCTCAAAGAGATGTTTCAACATTAACGCCTTCACGATAGGTGAAGCTGCTCATCCTTTATCTTAGTGAGTCTCCAGAGGATATATCAGGAAATCACCCATGTGCTAATGTGAAATAACGTGTGATCACCAAAAGGGAAGTTGGGATTTATTTGACAGAGTTTGCTGTTCAATTGTTTATAGTGGATAAAAATGTATCCAGGCATTTGAAACTATTTATTTCTCATGCAGTGTATACTGTAGCTGCTTGTGAATGTAAAAGATTTCAGATGTTTTAATGTTCAGAGTGTTCAGCCAATATATTTATTGTTTCTAAAATAATGAATAAACCTTGAACTAGTTAAATAGGATGTCAAGAGTTCAAGTTTTATTTCTGAAATTGATATTCAGATAATGCCAGCTTAATTTATTCATTGGCTGCCCGCAAACAATGTCTACCTTTGACAATTTGCAAAAACTGGAGCTGATTTGTGCATTATATATATATATATATATATATATAGACATATACACACACACACAAACAAGCGGGTACCTTGACAAAATCAAACAGATACCGAAAATGTAATTTGATAATATGTATGGGTAATATGGAAACATCTTGGTTTCAATGTCACAGACACCAAACAAAACCAGGTAATTTGTAAGAGCTGTCACAAAATTGTTGCCACAGCATGAGGAAATATAGCAACCAGCATCTAAAAAAGCACCACATGTGGCTATATAAGGAGGGTCTTGCTAAAAAGTCAACTAAAAATATTGCCAGTGATACTCAATCTAGTAGTACGCAAAGGACAATTTCAGAGTTTGCTAATATAAGTTGATATCTTTTTCAGTTCCACTCACTATATTTTAGCAGTAAGAAGCTACAATAAAGTAAATTAAGCTAAAGTTTGACTACAAAATTAAATTGCAAATCAAATCGCAATCGCAATGTCAAAAAAAAAAAAAAAAGAAACGCAATTAGATATTTTCCCCAAATAGCACAGCCCTAGTCAAAATCATGACATCAATTTGACATCCACACATTGATATCCTTTTGACCACCAAAGAATTGATTACATAAAAAGTTTTATTAATCTAAAAGCTTAAATTATAAATAACACTTTTAACGCTGGATTTTGTAACCCTACAATGCATGTAAACTATCCTTGATGTCAAAATGACATTGAATTGACATCTGACATCTAAAATTGATTACAGCTATCCTCCATACAAAGTATGAAGCTGATTGGTCAGAGCTTGTCATGTGACTCGCGGTGCGCTCGCAATGTTCTAAAAAATTTCGATGTTTTCAACTTGGTGCAGCTGGAAGGTGCGAGCGCGTTGTGCCACCTATGGGCACGCAACCTGTGAGCCTCCATTGGAAATAACAGACTTGCACGTGGAAAAGGCGCAAAATGTAAACAGTCATTTGCAATCTCCAGTTGATCTTCTTCTTGCACAGACATGTTGGATTCACCTGATTTGTTGACAAATAGGTTGCGGATTCATTCCTTGGCAGTTCATGGGTCATATACTGGGTATTTTCCTCTTTGCAAAGAAACTTTCCAAAGACGTCTGTTACTTACCTATTTTGCTAGCTTGTGGGTTCAATGTTGGTGCTTAAGTGGCCGAGATGTAACCGAGAGATCACAATAATTTTTCTTAGAAAATAAATAAAATGTTTTTGTTAATTATTTCTACCAATTGATCCACGGATGAGTACCAGTCTGCGGCCCAGGGGTTGGGGACCATTGGATTACAGGACAGTTCCTACATTATAATATGTTTTGTGTTGTTATATTAGTGGTCAAAAGGCCATCAATATGTGGATGTCAAATGGATGTCAAGGTTTTGACGACAAATCGATTTACATTTTTTACTTTTCTTATGTTATTTTTACACCAAGTTGGCCCAGAACTCCCTAATGGCACAGCGTTGATGCATATCATTAACTAGCATTAATGTTAGTTAATTTGTGCTCCAAAGTCTAACGAAGATCCCATGGGATTGGAACAACATAAGGGTGAGTAATACATCATTTAAGCTTTAAAAAGTGAAACTTTCATTTTTAGCATGCCAGCATCCCAGGATCAGCATGCACACCATGTATGCAATTTTGGTTTATAAAAAAGACATTATATATGACACTGACATTTACTTTTGGAGAAGAGGCTGCTCTTATCAGTGCCCACTTGTATTTCTGTGTATGCACAGTATTTCAACATCAACCATCAAGATTACATCAGATTTGCTATGAAAGGCATTCAAATGAAACTGCATATTGGTTGTGTTAAAAAAAATAAATAAATAAACATTCAAAAGCTAGCATGTTTTGTCAGATTGGCCACATGCACTGTTTGATGTCCATCCAAAAAAAAAAAAAAAAAAAAAAACATGCATTTACAAATGCTAAAATACTTCTGTATCATTGTGCAAGCTTTAAACATAGCCTAAAGGCTGGTTTATACTCGATGTGTCCACTAGTTCGATTCAGTGCACGCGCCGAATGTGACGTCGTAGCTGTGTTCGCAGAGGTTCGCTTTGAGCGAACAGTTCGCATGGCACTGCATTTGATTTGAGTTAAATATGAATCACTTTGAAGAGATTTAGTTAGAAACAGGTACTGTACGCCTGTACAGACATCTTCATAATCCGTCCATTCGTGATCATAGGGAGAACCAGATGACCAATAATTCCTGGTTAGAAATTGCAACAGCCGTGGGAAAAGAGGAAAGTTTTTGTTATTTTTTTTAGAAAAACCTGAGGCATAAGCTTGTTAAAGCCAAAAGAGGTCATGGTGAAAGTGGAGACCCAGGTACACAAATACAGAAATATGTTTTTCCACCATTCATAGGTTTAACACTGATGTATACATTACAATTTTGAATTTAAATCAATTTAATAGTTACAAAACTGTAGTTATGGAACAAATTATTTATTTGATAACTGTAAAGGAACCTATCGGTTTACAATATGCTAATTCCCTATTTTTCTAGGTTTTATTGGTAATAATGGTCAGGAATGCTGGACCATTACCTTTTTAGCATATACTCCTCTGCTACCTTTTTAGCAGAGGACAAATACTAGTCAGACAGTAATGTGTCAATTTTGAAAAGGGCTAAATCTAAAAAAAAAAAAAAAAGAAGAAAAACATCTTTATTTTTTAGCAAATGTACTTTTTTTTCCTTTTATTCTGTTTATAAAATATATATACTGTACACACACACACACACACACACACACACACACACACACACACACACACACACACACACACACACACATACATATACATATATATATATATATATATATATATATATATTTATATTTTTTTTTTTTTTTTGTAGAGCAACCCATGTTCTCATGTCATTAATAGTTTAATAAACTTTAATAGGTAAAACTGTCCGAAATATGATCAAAAGCAAGTGATGCATCAATGTTTGATTTAAAAAAAAATATTGTATGGTTATAAATTTCCTTATAATCATTAAAGTGATTTATAAAAAATAATTTTAAAATTCTTCAATAATATTAATATGACCTAGTTAGAGAAACTTTCTACTTCTCTATCAGTTTGATTTAACGATCAGTTTCTTTTGACTGCCCCCTGTCATTTAAAAAGAATATTGCTGCGTCCCAATTCGCATACTATTCGTCCAAAAAAGTATTTAAAAATAGAATTAGTATGTCCCAAATCGTAGCATGTTGAAAAGAGTATGCCAAAGGTTCCCGGATGGTTAACTATTTCCGGTAAAATATTTTAAGCATAGAAGCGTCCATACTCCAAAACTGAATTAAAACTATAAACGCAGGTGAAAAGTATGAATAAACTAAAAACATGATGAACGTGATGAACTATCAAGTAGAGAGGCTTCAGTAAAGATGTTTGTATGACTGTTAATTAATATCTAGCCCACTGGAAAATATTCATATCGCGTTTTCTGTGTTATATTTCATCTGCAACAACAATACTGAACGTATAGATATCTTTGGAGATTAACATCTGAATGCAAAATTATCCAAAGACCAGAGGAGATTCCTCTGCATGAAAAACTCGTGAATGGGACATTAACCTGCTGCTTCTCCAATAAGGTAGGATATTAAATATGACATAAATGTGAATGTGTGGATGATTGACAGGGTTCATAACTAAGCAACAACCACCTGTTAACGAGGAAGTAATATGTCCCAAAGCTTGCATACTCTTCTGTTACACACTCAAAACTATCCTTCACAAAAAAATACATACTGTACTTTTAGAATGGAAATTGGGATGCAGCATTCCTCAACGGCGAACGTGTCAAGTATAAAAGCCTCGTTCGTTTTGTGTGGTGCATGCGCAGTCAGCGGAAACTTTTTTTTTTTTAATACTCTACTATTTATCTCCAAGTAGCTTTGTGACCTATTTACAGTATAAAGCAATTAGCTGCCATAGCTTAAGCGTGTTTGTATGTGCACAAAAAGTCATTGATTCCAGTATTCACGCTTAATTTAAACTGAATTCAAATGATCTCAGCTGCACATGTATACTATAAAGCAGCAGCCAAGAATCCGTCTTGATTTCCCCAGCGTCAATGCGAATCACATACGATAATTATTAAACAGTCCTCCGAGTATTTTAGTGGAACTGAATGCAGGTTTTTGCAGCTCCGAGCAACAAAAAAGAGATTTATTTCACAGCACTCCAACTGTTTCTTTCCTCCGAATCCCTCAAGTAACACTCATCAGCTCCAAAAGCAGAGTGATAATAAAAAAATCCTTTACTTAAGCGCTTTAGAAGTTTTGCCCATAGAGGGAAACCGCCTGTCTGACTATTACATTTATCACCGCTTCTACCTTAAAATGAGATCAAGGAGAAACAACACTTAAAACATCTCGAGCGAACTGAAACATCATGAGGATTCCTCCTGTTGATCTGATTGCTACTGCTTTGGACAGTTTGCTTAAGGCAAATTTCAACACCATGTACATGGCAACAAGAAAACCGCTCATTTTTATTGCTCCAAATTCCATAAAACAGAAAAAACAAGAGCTGTTATCCACTAGTTCTAAACCACTGAACCGCTAGCCCACCCGTCAAGTGTTGTCAATAGCCTGCTCCTGTACTGTGGGATTTCAGATGAAGAGATGGAAACAGAGAGATGTTACCTGACATGACGGCAGTGTTTTCTGACATGGAGTGGGATGTCAAGGCCGGTGGTGAGGTCTACCTGCAGTCATCTGTCCCCTCACGCCACACTTCTTGTGCCCATGTATAATTTAGTCTGCAGTTCAGCTGTGCTGTCAAAATACTCTGAAGTTTCCGTTCGTAAACAGTCTCCTTCCTCTTCGCCGACTTCAATTGATTTTGAAAGCAGAGTCTCGGGCTAGTTATACAATAGAAGTGCCACGCTAGAGGCTTCCAGTGGTATTGGTCTTGTTGTCTTTCCCCCAGGAACACAACAGTCATGATAACAGAGTAATATACATCAGTTTAGGTCAGGGGGGTCCGAACTCTGTCCTGTAGGGCTGGTGTCCCGCTAATCAAACACCTGAACCAGCTAATCAAGCTCTTACTAGATATACTAGAAACTTCCTAGCAGGTGTGTAGAAGCAAGTTGGAGCTAAACTCAGCAGGACACAGAGTTTGGTTTGTGTGTTGTGTTGGTAGACTTTGTTGGGTTGATGTGTTGTGTTGATTGTGCTTGCTGTGTTGTGTTGGTTGGTTGTTTTGGGTGGTTGTGTTGATTTTGGTTTGTTGGATTAATTGGTTTATTGTGTTGGTTTATTGTGTTGCTTGTGTTGATTGGATTGGGTTGGTTGATTGTGCTGTGTTGTGTTAGTTAGTTGTTTTGGTTGATTGTGTTGATTTTGGTTTGTTGGATTAAGTGGTTGGTTGTGTTGATTGTGTTGGTTGTGTTGACTAGATTGCGTTGGGTTGGTTGGTTGTTTTGGTTGGTTTTGTTGTATTGGTTGTGTTGATTTTGGTTTGTTGAATTAATTGGTTGGTTGTGTTGCTTGTGTTGATTGGATTTGCTTGGTTGTTTTTGTTGTGTTGGTCGGTTGTTTGGGTTGGTTGTGTCATGTTAGTTGTGTTATTTTTGGCTTGTTGGATTAATTGGTTGGTTGTGTTGTGTTGGTTGTGTTAATTTTGGATTGTTGGAATAATTGGTTGGTTGTGTTGCGTGTGTTGTGTTGATTGTGTTCGTTGTGTTGATTGGATTGAGTGGGTTAGTTGTGTTGGTTGGTTGTGTTGATTTTGGATTGTTGGAATAATTGGTTGGTTGTGTTGCTTGAGTTGTGTTGATTGTGTTCGTTGTGTTGATTGGAACAAGTGGGTTAGTTGTGTTGGTTGGTTGTGTCAGGTTGGTTGGTTGTGTTGATTGGTTTGGTTGGTTGTTTTGGTTGATTGTGTTGTGGTGTTTGGTTGGTTGTGTTGATTTTGTTTTTTTGGATTACTGTAAGTGGTTGGTTGTGTTGCTTGTGTTGTGTTGATTGTGTTGATTGGATTGTGTTGGGTTGGTAGGTTGGTTTTGTTGTATTGGATGTGTTGATTTTGGTTTGTTGAATTAATTGGTTGGTTGTGTTGCTTGTTTTGTGTTGCTTGTTTTGTGTTGATTGGATTTGGTTGGTTGGCCGTTTTGGTTGGTTGTTTTTTGTTGTGTTGGTCGGTTGTGTTGTGTAAGTTGTGTTGATTTTGGCTTGTTGGATTAATTGGTTGGTTGTGTTGATTTTGAATTGTCGGAATAATTGGTTGGTTCAGTTGCTTGTGTTGATTGTGTTCGTTGTGTTGATTGGATTGATTGGGTTAGTTGTGTTGGTTGGTTGGTTGGTTGTGTTTTTGTTGTGTTGATTGATTGTGTTGCTTGTCAGTTGTTTTGGTTGGTTGTGCTGTGTAGTGTCAATTAGTTGTTTTGCTTGGTTGTGTTGATTTTGGTTTGTTGGATTAATTAGTTGATTGTGTTGTGTTGAGTTAATTTAGTGTTGATTGGATTGGGTTTGTTGGTTGGTTGGTTGTGTTGATTGAATTGGGTTGGTTTGATGGTTGGTTGTATTTTGTTGTGTTGGTTGCGTTGGCTGTGTCAGTTGTGTTGGCTGTGTGATTGGGTTGGTTGGTTGTCTTAATTGGTTTGCTTGGTTGTTTTAGTTGATTGTGTTGTGTTGTTTGGTTGGTTGTGTTGTGTTGATTTTGGTTTGTTGGATTAATTAGTTGTTTGTGTTGGTTGATTGTTTTGATTGGATTGGGTTGGTTGGTTGTGTTGTGTTGATTTTGTTTTGTTGGATTAATTAGTTGTTTGCGTTGGCTGATTGTTTGGACTGGTTTGGTTAGTTGTGTTGTGTTGATTTTGGTTTGTTGGGTTAATTGGTTGGTTGGTTGTGTCGTATTGTTTTGGTTGGTTGGTTGTGTTGATTAAGTTGGGTTGGGTTGGTTGGATGTTGTTTGAATGATACCAGTGAATCAGCAGTCCGCATGGGAATGAGAAGATCATTCTACCAGCAAGGAACATTGAATAAAAAGGTTTTGGAAAGTTACTTAAAGTCTCTCTGAGAGTATTTTAGCTTATTTAAAAGTACAATCTTTTAACTGTAAGCTTTGGACTACTAAATGGCACTTTAACCATTTAAATAATTTAAGTTTATTAATATTCATTCATTCATTTACTTTTCGGCTTAGTCCCTTTATTAATCCGGGGTCGCCACAGTGGAATGAACCGCCACCTTTCCAGCACATTTTTATGCAGCGGATGCCCTTCCAGCCGCAACCCATCTCTGAGAAACATCCACACACATTCATTCACACTCATACACTACGGACAATTTAGCCTACCCAATTCACCTGTACCGCATGTCTTTGGACTGTGGGGGAAACCGGAGCACCCGGAGGAAACCCACGCAAACGCTGGGAGAACATGCAAACTCCACACAGAAAGGCCAACTGACCCAGCCGAGGCTCGAACCAGCGACCTTAGTTTATTTTTATTATTATTATTATTATTACTTTTATTTAAGCTTAAGCATGTTTCATGTAATTTGTATAATTAAAAAAAAAAAACAGAAATGAAAAATAATAACTAAATAAACAAGTTTGAACTAAAATAACCGAATGATCAGGGATGAATTAGCAAAACATCCTTATGTTTATACTGACAAGTTATCTCATTAAATACAATAAAGCGCCGAAGCAAATGCCTCTTGTGTTTCACAGGTCTCATAAACAGGTTGAGAGTAAGACAATTAGGCCAGATTTGCAAGTATAAATAAAGTAACTTTTATTTACTTTGTACAGCATTCCAAGGCAAAAATAAAGCAACTAGGCAATGTGCAACAATGAACAAAGACACTGGTAAGTTCATCTAATATGAACATATTTTATGCAATGGGTGGCAACCCTAGAAGGTGTGTGATAGGAAGATATTTGACCAAATATTGGCTACATACTAAATCTCAAACCAATGCTAAATTTAATGACAAGTATATAAATGAGCAGTTTTTTTTTTTGCAAAAATACAAATTTAAATGTTTATATTGGAAACTACCCTTTTAATTGACAAAAAAAAAACATGATTTCAGAAAAATATTCATTAGAGATTTGAAGGAGGTATTATTAGTATTGGATATTGATATTATACTGTTTGCAAATGAACTCTTCTAATATACATTTTAAGGACAGCAAAATAAATGGTCTTAAATGAACATATAAAAGGCCGGTGAGAAGGTTTCCTGTATTTAGCACTTAGAGCAAAAAGCTGAGAATCCAACCAACACTGCAATGATTTCCCAAGTTATAATATGTCATTTGGTAGAAGCCAACCAAATTACAGCATGTCTACACCTGACATGACGGATGTCACTCGTGTCGCATCACACAGCAGCAGCTAAAAGCTCTACACTGCTTCAAATTCAATTCTTCTTCATGTTGGAGCATGTCAGAAAAAGTATGGGACAAGAATGGTAGTTACTAAACACATTTAGATGCAATTGACTTCACTTTGTGGGATTCAAAAACATTTAATGTGTTTTGGCTGTTTGTTGACACAATATTCGTAAAGAAAAATGCTACATTTTTAAAATGTGTTTCAAAGAGTGTTTTTCAGAAATAACCTGCTATCTTTCATTAAAGAACAACACTGTAAAAATGACAGGTTCAGTCTATAGGCATAAACGAGTACTTTACAACTACACTACATGATAGGGCTGGGCGACTTGCCCTAAAATTAAAACCTCGATTAATTGAACATTTTAACTCGATTACGATTAATGAGCGGTTACTTTATTTATTTATTTATTGATTGATTGATTTTTGCTAACAATTTTTGTACAGCAAATATGCATTTTTTTTTAACAAGCTGCTCTGGTAACACTTTACAATAAGGTTCATTAGTTAATGTTTGTTAATGCATTTACTAACATGAACAAACAATGAACAATACATTTACTACAGCATTTGTTCATGTTAGTTAACGTTAGTTAATGAAAATACAGTTATTCATTGTTAGTTCATGTTATTTCATGGTGCATTAACTAATGTTAACAAGCATGAACTTGGATGTTAATAATGCATTAGTGAATGTTGAATTATGATTAATAAATGCTGTACAAATGGTCTTCATGATTAGTTCATGTTAGTAAATGCATTAACTAATGAACCTTATTGTAAAGTGTTACCGCTGCTCTTGTTGCTCTGTTTTCTCAGTGTTTACGTTGTCCATGCATTACGTTGTCGACATGTTGGTGGAATAACGTAATGGAGCAGGGTCATGTGACATCACATGTTGCAGGAAAAGTAATCGAAAAAAAAATGACTTGGAAAAAAATTATTATACAATTATAATACAATTATAGGTTCTGAATGTCGATTTCGATTACTTTTCGATTAATCGCCCAGCCCTACTACCCAACAAAAGTGATGTCACCAATCCCAGTTTTAAGAGCAACAAATAATAACTTTATTTTTAGTTGATCATTTGGAAAAGTAGCAGAAGGTAGATTTTTTTTCGATAAATCATCTACTGAACTGCATCCCAATTGTCACCAAAACTGCAGAAGACCTATTGCAACCTGCATGGACCCAAGATTCTTACAGAAATCAGTCAAGTTTGGTGAAGGAAAAATCATGGTTTGGGGTTACATTACATGGGGGCTTGTGCGAGATCTGCAGAGTGGCAACATCGACAGCCTGAGGTATCAAGACATTTGTGCTGCCCATTACATTACACACCACAGGAGAGGGCGAATTCTTTGCAGGATAGCGCTCCTTCTCATACCTCAGCCTCCACATCAAAGTTCCTGAAAGCAAAGAAGGTCAAGGTGCTCCGGGATTGGCCAGCCCAGTCACCAGACTAGGACACTATTGAGCATGTCTGGCATAAGATCAAGGAGGAGGCATTGACGATGAATCCAAAGAATCTTGATGAACTCTGGGAGTCCTGCAAGAATGCTTTCTTTGCCGTTGCAGATGGCTTTATTAATATATTATTTGAGTCATTGCAGAGATGTAGGGCTCATGGGAGTCATACACAATATTAATTCTTTTTCCACTGCACCATGAATTTATATTCTATACTGCACATTATTTATGTTAATTGACAAGACTTTTAAGCAAAGTCAGATCTTATTGTCCTAAATAAATAACTAAAAATCAAGGCATGATCATATTTTCTTTTAGTAAAATAAGCGTATTCTACAGGCCTTTGCCTTTCATATAAGCCAATTCTGATACCAAACGATCAACTAGAAATCAAGTTGTCATTTGTTGTTCCTAAAACTTGAATAGGCGACAAGACTTTTGTCAGGTAGTGTATAAGCATCACTTAGACACACTTCAGATGCCCCTAGTGGTGAGTAAAAGCAACTGCAGGAAATCCATGTTAACAGTCCAATAGACCAACAGAATAAATCTAGATTTTAACATTAATTTTCCTGTTTGTACATGACACTAGATAACATTGTCATCAGGTAAAGTGTTTGCGATGGGTTTGGGATCATTAGCTGTGTCAGTGTGGATGGAGAGGTGGGAAAAAAAACACCATTAAGTCAGGCTAAATTTAGTCAAGTTCACTATTAGTAAGAGCAACTATCAATCTAACGAATGTGGCCGAGCGATCTCTAGTTAAAGTTTCTCAGCATTGACCTCTCCACCTAATCGCATGCAAAGATTGAGCATCTTTCTCCAATTTATACCCAGTGCGATGAAGGATCCCGTGGTAAATAAAGCTCCTGTGATGCATTGTGGGCAAATAAAACCAGCCCCTTCATTAAGGGCCATCTTCCATAGCAGGGATGAATATTTCAAATCTCCTGTGGTGCATTTACTTTGCTTACTTTAGACCTGGTGCAATTAAAGTTCTAGACAGCATCACTTAAAATAAGCAGAAACAAGTTTCTCTCCCCACATTTGTGGAGACACAATCTATACGACCGTGTTCATAAAGAGAGAAAGAGTGCTGCAATTAATTAAGAAAGACCTGGGAAAGAGCAGCAGTAGAGATAGAATGGAAATCAATGAAAGAGTAATGGTTTCATTTTGGCATGGATCAATGGGCTGAAAAGAATGCATTATGCCTGGTGTGATTTTAGTGCAGGGCACGGCTGCCAATGGCAGAGTGGCAAAACGTATCTGAAACATCCATGCAGAATGTTTCATTTGAATATTTTTTATAGGTAAAAGAGAGAAAGGTGGAGGGGTGGATGATGTAATATTGGCAATGCATTTGCAATGATTTTGCACAACATAAATTTTAAAGCAGCATAAATGTTGCAAAGCTTTTAATGTACTTCATCTCAAAAAAGGAGACTAGTTTCAAAATCAGTAGTATACTATTGTTCTGATTTTAAATTAAAGTAGAACAAACGTGAATTTTCTATCATCAATTAAACAACCATGTAAACTATGTATTTAGCTAATTTGATTCATAAAAAATAAAGATCGTGCTGCTCAAATTGTTTAAAAAGGTTTGGTATTTTGATTAATACCAATCATTAGCTATGTTTCCATCCATCTATTTTTATGCGCATTTTGGATATGCGCAAAAAAAAAGGTTGATGGAAATGCCAAGATGCGCATCAATTTTGAAAATGCGCATAAAAAACATGTGCATAACTGAGTAGGACAAACTTTTTATTTGATAAGAAAAGATGTGAATAAACTACGATGAAAACACTTTTACTGAGCAAATCCCAGTGTGCGCATTAAAAAAAAAGGTCATGTGATTTTGTTATAAGAGATCATGTGATGATAAAAGTGTGTGAATGGACAAACCAGCAGGCTGATCACATTGTAAAACATCTGAAAAGTTGTTTTGGTCATTCTAACCATTGGTCATTCTTGCCTTAACCATTCCAGTTATTAGTATTATTATATTATTAATTACCTCCAGGATAATCAAGAACATCCGTGCTCTGTGTCTCAGGCCTTCAAACGCCACCAATCGTTCATTGCGTGTCGACATTTGTCTTCTGAGGTGCAAGTCATATATTAAATAAGAAAAAGATTCAGGTAGCTTCTCCTACTGCAGCAAATTCCGTCTTTTCTCTTGATATTTGGAGCCAGTTTATCAGGCAGTGACGATTTTGCTGTCTTTGACTCTTTGGATGGAAATGCTGGTTTATTCGCACGTCTTTTATGCAATATTCCAGTTTTGCGCATAACGTTAATTCGCATTTTTGGATGGAAACATAGCTAATGTATTAATCATTAGTCTCTTAATTTTATTTTGCTAATTTGATTTTTCAATCGCCCATTTGATTAGCGTTAGCCCAAAATTGTTGATCAGATTAAATCAATTATGTTAATTGAAATAATTATAATCATGAATTTAACCATAAGTAATAATTAATAATAATTAATAGTTAATAGTTTTCCCCATTTTTATCCAACATTTAAAATGATTGTTCATATTGAGTTCTGAAAATACAGTTATAAATTTACATATATTTATTATTGACCTTATTCTTCATACGAGCGGACGCAGCCGTTTGAATCTTTTTGGCCGGAGACGTCCAGTCCCATTCACTTCCATTCCTTTTCAGATGTTAAAAACATCTCATTGTGCTGCTTGATGTTGCAAACTGTTGTTTTCGTATTATATTATTTTCTTTGTTTGTATAGTCATGAACACACTTGTTTGTAGAGGAAACAGTTTGACTGTTCTCTGCCGTTTCCTAGTCATTTCTCCCATAGACAACTGAATCGGAAGTTCTAAAACAATCACAAAAACGAGCGCACTTCCGCATTGTAGAATAAGGTCAATATACGGCATGGAATATTTACATTATATTATAACATATGCTATAAATAGCCATTACAATAGCAATTTAATTTAATAGCATTATTATGTTACATAATATTATGTTAGACAATAAAAAAGGCTCATTGTTCATTGAATTGAATGCTTGAATGAATTTAATTGAACTGAACTGAATTGAATGAATCATTGATTTTGAATTTGAATTTGATTGAAGTTCAGTGAATTTGATTGAAGTTCATTACATTTCATTGAAGTTCATTGAATTGAATAAAATTAATGTTCATTGAATGCTTGTTTGTTGTTTAAAAATTGTAACTCGAATTAGTAAAAGTAGATATTAATTAAATAATTAAATTAATTAAATAATAGCTTAAGTTTTTTACATATTGTTCAATGTTTGTTCATTGTTGTTGTTAATAATAATAATAATAATAATAATAATAATAATAACAACAATAATAATAATAATAAAGTTATAATAATAATAATAATAATAATAATAATAATAATAATAATAATAACAACAATAATAATAATAAAGTTATATTAATAATAATAATAATAATAATAATAATAATAATAAAGTATAATAATAATAATAATAATAATAATAATAATAATAATAATAATAATAAAGTATAATAATAATAATAATAATAATAATAATAATAATAATACTAAAGTTATATTAATAATTATAATAATAATAATAATAATAATAATAAAGTATAACAATAACGTTATAATAATAATAATAGTTGTTGTTGTTGTTGTTGTTGTTGCTGTTGTAATTATTATTATTATTATTATAACTTTATTTGTGCAGAAAAATGCTGATGTTTAAAAATATATAAAAGAGAAATGATAATAATCATCCCATCCTGTCCTTCTTTTCATATTATACATAATCCAAATCCTACAACATCCCTCACCTCGCATCACCTACCCAGAATATTGTCAATTACATGCAACGTTTTCAGCAGCATGTTCTCCGCTAACCATTCAATGTAATATTTAAAGAAGACTATGATTGCAACAAAAAAAAAAAAACAGCCCTGCAAGCTGGAAGATTAAGGGCATTTTTATACAAGAAATGCATTTTAGTCCCATCATGTCCCTGTTTTAATCTCGCCAAGGCTTTCAACCCTGTTTTAGACTCCCATTTCCAATATAAATGTGAAAATAACCTCGCAGAGTGAAAGAAAACCCTGCTAGCATGCAGCCTTTGGTGAATAGTGGCATTACAATTATGTTTATGGTTAGCTGGGTAATTACACAAGCAGTTATCCATAAAAACACACCACATCGTCAAACTAAACCTTGTGTAAGAATTAGAGATGCTGATCGACCGGCCAGAAATCTGGTGTTGTTTTTTTTGTATTTTTTTGTTTAAAATCTCCATTTCAGACTTGCACACAAACTACAGTACACAGAAATAATTGTGCACAGTAGGGCTGGGAGATTAATCGAAAAGTAATCGAAATCAACATGCAGAACCTTTAATCGATCAAATTTTTCCAGTTCAATTTTTTCAATTACTTTTCCTACCATGTGTGGAGTCTTGTGACCCCACTCTGTTAAGGCTAATTTATACGTATTATATTATTATTATTTATACTTATTATAATATTCTGATATTATACTTCTGCCAAGCACACGCATACAGTGCGGCGCAGCCTTTGCATACCCGCGCACCTCTCAAAAAAATTTAACTACACGTCACACTGATGCATGGCGCAAGCTTTGTGATTGGTTGGTTTGGGAGTGGTGGCTAGAGTGGGTGGCACGGAGAGCCACATTTTAGGCAATGTGTGTTTTCATTTCAGTGGTTCAGCGATGATGTTCGATAGAATATCATAGATAATAATAGAAAGTGTGTGTGTTTACTTCAATTATTTTAAAATCAAGAAATGCAACGATTATTCAGGAATCTCTCACTTGTAATATGTGAGCATATTTACTGTACAAAACTCGTCAGTGAACTATGAAGGCAAAAACATTAAATAAACATAATCGTTCATTAATTGTAATCGAGTTAAAATGTTCAATGGAGATTTTGATTTTAGGCCAAATCGGCCAGCCCTAGCACACAGATGTACTGGAAGGCAAAATACTGTACTGGCAGCACCAAAAGCACCAAAAAAAAAAAAAAAAAAGGAAACAACAACAAATAAATAAATAAATTCTGTACTCATTCTGTACTGTACTTTAAACGGTTTTACAAATATTAACTTTTGTTCATGTTACACTTCTGTAATTCTGTGATGTTTTCAACAATGACGAAATTTAAAACTGATGTAGGGATAACACTTGTAATTGGACAATTTGTAACACTTGTGTTTGGACAATTTCCTTTGAACAATAGCTCGCGGCAATAAGAGTTTTACATGTTTCAAAAGTAAAAAAAAAAAAAAAAAAAAAAAAAAAAGATTTTTGTTAATTTCTTTTTTGAAACTCTCCAATTATAGTTACAGTAATGAGCTATACTTCATTTATTATACATTCAGCATACAGTTGAAGTCAAAATTATTAGCCCTCCTTTTTCAAATATTTTCCAAATTATGTTTAACAGAGATAGGAGTTTTTCACAGTATTTCCTACAATATTACAATAATAGCAGATAATTTATTTATTTTTAAATAATTTTAAGGTCAATATTATTAGCCCCCTTAAGCAATATATATATATATATATATATTTTTTTTTTTTTTTTCTACAAAACAAACTATCATTATACAATGATTTGTCTAATTACCCTAACCTGTCTAATTACCCTATAAGTGTCTTGAAAAATATCTAGTAAAATATTATTTACTGTCATGAAAAAGAAATGAGTTATTAAAACTATTATGTTTAGAAATGTGTTAAAAAAAATCTTCTCTCCGTTAAACAGAAAAAAAAATATACAGGAGCTAATAATTCTGACTTCATCTGTATTTGTTTATACAGTTTTGATTATACAGAGTTTTAAATGTTTTAAATTTACTGGGAAACACCCATACACTCTTGCATTCAAACACGCAGGCCAATTCTGTTTACCCAATTCACTTATACTGCATGTTTTTGGACTGTGGGGGAAACCGGAGCATCCAGAGGAAACCCACGCCAACACGCGGAGAACATGCAAACTCCGCACAGAAATGCCAACAGGCCCAGCTGAGACTCGAACCAGTGACCTTCTTGCTATGAGGCGACAGTGCTAACCACTAAGCCCCCGTGCCGGCTCATATGATATTTATCATTTAAATCAACACCTGCTCATGCTAATTTGAAATCTATTTATGTGGACTGTGATTAAGAGAGCTGTGGTTTCCTAGAATTTGACATCACTGCAGAGAGTTCAATCTCAAGTACACTGTAAAAAAAAAATATGGGATTATGGGACCCTGACCCCTAACTTTTAACCTTGAACAGTTAGAAAAAGTGACATTTGTTTATAGTTTAAAGTGATAAATTGTCTGAGCTGGTGTTGTATATTAAGGTCGAAACGCATTGTAACTGTCAGTACATTTCCTATTATTTTACAGACTTATTTCTCCATATATTATTTCTTACATTGTTATTTTAAACTACTAAAATGTCAATAAAAGTCACTTTGTTAAACTGTAGAGTTGATATTTCAACATCAAAAGTCAACAGAGCAGAGATCAACGTCCCATGAAGTGTAAAAATACGGAAACTGTTAATTATCAGATATTTTTACAGTGTAGGTATTTGAATTCAATTGTGTTGTGTCAGCTACTGGCCTCATAGAAACACAAAACACGAGCTGCAGGCTCCCAAAAGCCTTTTAGCCATGTTCTAGTATGGACATCTTCTCTGAAAACAGAGGAACTGTTAGAGGTTAAATGTTATTTCCCTTTATAAGCCCAAAAAACTGACAGTAAAAATCCTCCCACAACAAAAGCTTCAGAGGACCAGAAACTGTGAGACTGTGTGGGAGGAAGAGGAGGCAAAACACAGAGAGAGAGAGAGAGAGAGAGAGAGAGAGAGAGAGAGAGAGAGAGAGAGAGAGAGAGAGAGAGAGAGAGAGAGAGAGAGAATGATAATGGCCACGTACAGCAGTGACTTAAGGGCGCCTACATGCCACAGCAGGGATATTCAGCGTCCGGCCCAAATGCATCCTGCCAAGATTATTGATGGCCCGTCGCCACCGTCTGCACTTCTGAGACTTCACTTCCGTTTTCTGCGTCTGGTGTCTGCACCGTCCAACACGTTCTCACTCCCAACTCGCCATATATTGATGTCTGGTCGGGACCCCTCGGTGTCACTTTCTGACACTCATGCACTGCTTTAGTGTCACTTTTTGACACTCAGTCACATTTAATGTTTTGCACGTATTTGTAAAAAAAAATGTAAAAAAATAAGAATAAAAAATAATAATAATAATAATAATAATTGTATATGCAATTATACATTCAGCACCTAACCACATCAGAACATTGACACCAAAAGGTAAAACTATTAATTTCTTTACTTAAAATAGTACTTTTATATAAAATGTGTTCATCTTAAATGTAATATTTGACATTATTGTGGTACTCTTAATCAAACAAATACAGACTACACGTAAATAATCATTCAATAAATCAAATAAGCACATACAGTATATTGTACATAGTGATTTTGGAATCAACTAAAACTATTCCTCTGTCTAACTCAAGATAAGCGTATCATTTGTTTATGGGGAAATTTGGTTGTATTTTATTTTGCAGTTTCACTGACCTCACTCACCTGACCTTTTTAACATTCATTCCTCGTTCATTTTCTGCTTCTGGCAGATGAGATGTTCTCAAGGGCAGAAACACAGCAGTATACGAGAAAGCAGAGAGATGAAGTGTAACAGGGAACAGCACAGAAAAACTTATTGAAAAACAATAAGTAAACTACATGTATAAATGCTATATTTCAGTTTTTCTTAATAATGATGACTAAACTGTTGATGTCCTCTTGATATATTAACTGTATGCATCTAGCAGAAAACAAAACTCCGAATAACAGGGGTGGTGGGGAAAAAATAAATAAATCAAAGTTTCAGACAGCAAAAAATATCGCTTTACTTGAGGACACATGTGAGAAATAGTATGTTGATCTTTTTATTGCCAATGTTTGTGTGGTTTGTAATGAAATGTCAAATAATATTAAAATTAAACAAACAAATAAATGTAAAATACTTGGAATATTAATATGGTTCGAGTAAGGCTACAACTACACTAATCCTGATAAACAAATAAAAAAAAAGTGTTTTGTCTAAAAACACTCCATGTCCACACTATGGTTTTCAATTCTCTTCGAAAAAAACAATCATACATATACTGTATATATATATATATAAATTGCCAATGTATGTGTAGTTTGTATTGAAATGTTAAATAAAAGAAATAAATAAAAAAATAAGTAAATAAATGCCTGTTGACTCATTTTTATATGAAGGACACACATACATCTGCCTTGAAAATCTCCAGAGCCTATTTTCTGTTTGCTTGTTTCATACATTTCAAGTCTCTGATGTGAATGTATCATACAATTAAAAGGGATTAATTTCAACTAAACACCCACAAATTCACATACAGTCTATAATATCAAATACACTAAACTTCTTAACTGCCCATAAATTTACTGTACATATTCATCTAAACATAGCTTTGTTTGTTATAAGAACATCCCTGCAAAGGTATTTCCAGCTCTGTAAACTCTCCTGATCCATGTCTCAATAGGGGCTTCTTGCAGTTAATTAAAGAGAAATGCAAAAACTCTTTTAAAAGTCTTTTATAAGGGACTAAAATAACAGTAAGCGCAATAACTCCTCTAGAGAAACCGCCTCAGGTCCATTAGAAGATAATCGCTTACTATAAATTAACCAATAATTAAAATTCTATCTAATCTTTTCAAAGGTGGTAGTCACATTACTCACGATGAAGCTCACCAAAAAAAAAAGATAACGATGCTTCTCTTTTACCAGTGCAAATGTCAAATAGAAGCTACATTTAAATAGATTAAAGCTTATATAATGCAGTTATATTACAGCTATCTATTAAAACAAAAGTATTTAGTATTTTTTTAAAGATGTATTGGCATAGCAAATAACAAAATAACAAATAAAAACTGACATGTACAGTTCAAAAACATTTACTGTAAATTTTAGGCCACTGTTTGTTTTACTATATAATTATTGGTCTACAATCTAAAACATTTAAATGGTGGCAGGTTTATTTTAGGATTCATTAAATCATGAAGACATGTTTCCAACAAGTTTAGTAAATATGCAATTGATTATTTATTTAATTATGAAAGAACAACAAAAAAGGATAGGTTAAAGAACCTTCATACTTCAAGAACTCATACTTCAGACCTTCAAAACTTCATAAAATAAATAAGTAAACACTCCATCATTATTCTAGCTCTTATTTCTTTAAGCAATATGAGTACTTTTACTTTAACACTTTTACGTGTCATGCCTTAATGTTAAATCGCATAAAAATGGCTAATTTAAAATTAAGAAGGCATTATTTATTCAGTTTAGTTTATTTTTAAACAAGATGAATCTGGGAGGATTTTGTAGAGGAGTGAATCTGAATAAAATAATAAACAAATTACAGGCATAGATGAATGCCAAAGAACAAAGATACAAATGAAATAGTGTTTTATGTGTTTCTGTGGAATCTGTGGTTTAACAGTATTGATGTACAGAAATTCAATAACCAAATGTAAAATAACCCTGTAAAGTCTTAAATGTATAAATCATGTATATCATGTATGTATAGACAAATTGTCTTAATAACTTTAGAATGTATGGGTTTAAATATAACACTATATACTGTATACGTTTATATACTGCCCACCCTATACACAACTTAACTCCTTAACTTTTCTGATTTGCATTGTAAAGTAATGGTGATATTAGTGAGGCCAGCAGGGGCCGCTCAACCTGCAGTCTGTGTGCGTCCTAAAGCCCAGTATAGTGAAGGGAACTCTGTACTGCTCAGTGAGCGCCGTCTTTCGGATGAGACGTTAAACCGAGGTCCTGACTCTCTGTGGTCGTTAAAAATCCCAAGATGTCCTTCTAAAAAGAGTAGGGGTTTAACCCCGACATCCTGCCAAATTAGCCAACTGGCCTCTGTTCATCATGGCCTCATATGAATCCCCATATCATAATTGGTTTCATCACTCTGTCTTCTCTCCACCAGCTGTTGTGTGGTGTGCAGTCTGACGCAATATGGCTGCCGCCACGTCATCCAGGTGGATGCTGCACACTAGTGGTGGATGAGGAGATTCCCCCCAATGTGTAGTGTTTTGAGTGTCCAGAAAAGCTCTATATAAATGTAAGGAATTATCACTAATATTGATGCACACCTTTGGTGAAGCTGCTTTGGAATGACAATTATTGTGAAAAGTGCTGTAAACATGTAAACTTGAAATGAACTGAACACACACACACACACACACACACCTATGATTAACATTTTATTGATTAAACATTAACTGTTCCTCAATTTCCAGCACTGTAACCCTCAGTATATTTAAATTAACAACAAAATGTATTAAAAAAGAAAACAAAAAAATGCTGCAAATAAACCCAGCAATGCAGCATTTTGTTTTGCTGCACCTCAAAACTTGCTTATTGCTAAGCGTCTAAAAAACTAATTTCACATCATCACAGCAAATCTACGCAAATAACAACAATACAATACAACACACAACCCTAATGTGAGAAATTTGTACTGAACTTAAACGGATATAACACAAAATAAAAATTAATAAACCTGTGGATGCATGTTCATTGAAAAAAAAATAGTAAAAAAATAGTACAACTGTAATTGTATAAAATGGTATAATTTATATTATTATTATAAAAGTATTTTAGGCAATTCTAAATAGATCTTGTTAAATTTGATCTTTAAATGACATGTTTTTTACTTAAGCATTTTTATATTCTATAATTGATTATAATTATGTTAAGGTAATATAGGTAAATAACCTTCAACTTCAAGCATTTTTCTATTTTTTATTTTTTGTGGGGGAAAAATTAATTTAAATCATAAATCTTTTTTGGAGGGCGTGTGGGTGGGGGGGGGGAGGTGAAAAAAGTTTTTCTGGGATATTTTTTTAAATGAAATATCGCCCAGCCCTAAGTTGTCTACAGTATATGCGATCCTGCATTTTATATTGACATATTATATTACATATTAATATTGACATATTAAAAAACTAATTTCACATCATCACAGCTCCCTGTTCCTCAATTCCCAGCCCTGTAAAATCCAGTGTATATAACAGAATATATAATTAATTTAAAATATATATTTAAAAACAGAAATAGTGGCACACAAACTCCGCAATGAACTGGAGCATTTTGTCTCGCTACACACCTCCAAACTAGCTAATTGCTAAGTTACCAAAAAACACATTTTGCTGCATCACCAGCTTTCTGTTCCTCTATTCCCAGCACTGTAAAACTCAGTGTATATAATCAAAAACTTAACAAGATATATAATAAAAAAGCTGCACACAAACTCAGCAATGTACTGCAGCATTTAGTTTTGCTACACACCTCCAAACTAGCTAATTGCTAAGCTACTGAAAAACTCATTTTGCAGCATCACCACTTTGTTCCTCAAATCCCAGCAGTATAAAACTCTGTGTATAAAATAAAAAATGTAACAAAATATAAACAATAATTTAAAACACTGAAAAACTAAAATAGTTGCACACAAACTCAGCAACTGTAGCATTTTGTCTTGTTACACACCTCAAAACTAGCTAACTGCTAAGCTACCGGAAAACAAATTTTGCAGCATCACTAGCTTTCCGTTCCTCAATTCCCATCACTTTAAGACTAAGAGCATATAATCTAACACCTAACAAAATATATAAATAATAAAAAAGAAACATTTAAAAAACAAAAATAGCTGTACAAAAAACTCAGGAATGAATTTCAGCATTTTATCTCGCTACACCCATCCAAACTAGCTAACTGCTAAGCTACCGAAAAACACATTTCGCAGCATCACCGCTTTTCCTCAATTCCCAGCACTGTAAAGCTCAACAGGTTGTTTCTTAGCGGGGATCTGGGAATCCTGCCCTTGCCTCAGATTCATTTTCTCTGTGTCTGCAGTTTCCTTAAAGCAGATTTAATTGCTCTAGCGTGGAGCTCTCCAGCTAGCAAAAAATCCTTTCAAATCATTAGCACTTCAAAGACCACTGCTCTGCATCACATTTCCAATGAGGCCTCTATATGTTCTCACTCACATGTGCTATTAAATCTGCCCTTTGAGCTACAGTTTTAAATACATACCCTTTCTGATATCTCTACAGTACTTTAGCGTGGTATTTACTGTAAGGCAAGCACAATTTAGGCCAATTAAGATAGAAATCAAAACCGTCCTTAGTTGTTTCACTGATAACTGAGAGAATTAATTACTGTAGTTATTTAGAAACAACTGGGAGCTGTACAGTACATGCATCGCCTCTTGGGGCTTTCAGTAAACCAGGGTATACAAAAATATATGTATTTTTTTATGATCTAAGGAATCTTTTTAACTATTTTCTTCCTTCCCATATGAATAAGCAGCTGTGGGTGTTTGGCACCGAAAGAGATGTACATAAAAACACACTACGATACACAAATTTCATTTCCTAGGATAAAGCTATCTCTGACATCTCAGAGCAAAGCACACGGTAGATATTATAATGGCCTCCGAGCAGCGGCACAGCGAACAAAATTGAAAGTGAGAGACATGGATAGATCTTTCTTTCTTTCTTTCTTGATCCTAAATTGTTATTTAAAGGCAATATAAAATCAAAAGCCTAATGTTTCTGGTATTATTAGACACTTTTATTCCACAGGAAAAAAAAATATAGCTGTCTTGATTTTTCTTCCCTAGTTAAATATTTAGTTTCTTGTAGGATTGTGTCACATTATTAAGGTAAAATGACTTGTTAGTGTCGTTTCAAGGTGATTTATGTTAAACGTAACACTTGTGAGGCAATTTTGGAGAAAGTATCGATACATTAAAGTGTATTTCTAAAGCTAAGGCTCAGGAGGGAATTGCAGGGAAGTTTTAAAAATGCATTGTTTAATATAATTGTATAATATACATATCAGAACATTAATGTATCTAAATATGTTGTATGTATATGCCTTTTAAATAGTGGAAAATTGTTTGCACTCATATGTATTGTAAATAATAACAATACAAATAATAAATTAATCTAAGGGCCCAATCATACAGTGAAAAAGTGAATTTGGACACGCCCTTAATAATGCTTTTGCGCCATGTGCTTTAGATGTTGCGCCTAGATTGTTAAAATAGAGCCCTAAATATGAATTGTACTGTTTGTAAATGCATGCTTGTGCCCATGAGTGATGCATGGGCATATTCAGTGGTCTGAAACCAGCAGAATCTAACCTACTAGACACAAAAAAAAGAATTTTTTCTCACAAGATAGACATTTCTTTCTACATTATAGCCTAAACGTAAAGCATATTTAGACTCAAAGTGTGTATTTAAATGGGCACCTATGCTCACACATGGAAGTTAACCAATAAAAAAAAAACAATCAAAATAATTATTTTTTTAGTGCAGAGATGCAAACTTGTCACCATTGTTTATAAAAAGATTATATAATTTTATATATTTTATAATCACATGAATCCACTAAAAAAGTTGTTTTATTAACCTCTACACCTACCCCAAACCTAAACCCAACCTCACAGTAACACAGAAAACCCTGAATACATTAAAAAGTTGTTTAATTAACCTCTACACCTACCCCAAACCTAAACCCAACCTCACAGTAACACAGAAAACCTGTGAATACACTAAAAAGTTGTTTAATTAACCTCTACACCTACCCCAAACCTAAACCCAACCTCACAGTAACACAGAAAACCCCTGAATACACTAAAAAGTTGTTTAATTAACCTCTACACCTACCCGAAACCTAAACCCAACCTCACAGTAACACAGAAAACCCTGAATACATTAAAAAGTTGTTTAATTAACCTCTACACCTACCCCAAACCTAAACCCAACCTCACAGTAACACAGAAAACCTGTGAATACACTAAAAAGTTGTTTAATTAACCTCTACACCTACCCCAAACCTAAACCCAACCTCACAGTAACACAGAAAACCCCTGAATACACTAAAAAGTTGTTTAATTAACCTCTACACCTACCCGAAACCTAAACCCAACCTCACAGTAACACAGAAAACCCTGAATACATTAAAAAGTTGTTTAATTAACCTCTACACCTACCCCAAACCTAAACCCAACCTCACAGTAACACAGAAAACCTGTGAATACACTAAAAAGTTGTTTAATTAACCTCTACACCTACCCCAAACCTAAACCCAACCTCAAAGTAACACAGAAAACCCTGAATACATTAAAAAGTTGTTTAATTAACCTCTACACCTACCCCAAACCTAAACCCAACCTCACAGTAACACAGAAAACCTGTGAATACACTAAAAAGTTGTTTAATTTACCTCTACACCTACCCGAAACCTAAACCCAACCTCACAGTAACACAGAAAACCCCTGAATACACTAAAAAGTTGTTTAATTAACCTCTACACCTACCCCAAACCTAAACCCAACCTCACAGTAACACAGAAAACCCCTGAATACACTAAAAAGTTGTTTAATTAACCTCTACACCTACCCCAAACCTAAACCCAACCTCACAGTAACACAGAAAACCCCTGAATACACTAAAAAGTTGTTTAATTAACCTCTACACTTACCCGAAACCTAAACCCAACCTCACAGTAACACAGAAAACCCCTGAATACACTAAAAAGTTGTTTAATTAACCTCTACACCTACCCGAAACCTAAACCCAACCTCACAGTAACACAGAAAACCCTGAATACATTAAAAAGTTGTTTAATTAACCTCTACACCTACCCCAAACCTAAACCCAACCTCACAGTAACACAGAAAACCTGTGAATACACTAAAAAGTTGTTTAATTAACCTCTACACCTACCCCAAACCTAAACCCAACCTCACAGTAACACAGAAAACCCCTGAATACACTAAAAAGTTGTTTAATTAACCTCTACACCTACCCGAAACCTAAACCCAACCTCATAGTAACACAGAAAACCCCTGAATACACTAAAAAGTTGTTTAATTAACCTCTACACCTACCCCAAACCTAAACCCAACCTCACAGTAACACAGAAAACCCCTGAATACACTAAAAAGTTGTTTAATTAACCTCTACACTTACCCGAAACCTAAACCCAACCTCACAGTAACACAGAAAACCCCTGAATACACTAAAAAGTTGTTTAATTAACCTCTACACCTACCCCAAACCTAAACCCAACCTCACAGTAACACAGAACACCCCTGAATACACTAAAAAGTTGTTTATTTACCTCTACACCTACCCGAAACCTAAACCCAACCTCACAGTAACACAGAAAACCCCTGAATACACTAAAAAGTTGTTTAATTAACTTCTACACCTACCCCAAACCTAAACCCAACCTCAAAGTAACACAGAAAACCCTGAATACATTAAAAAGTTGTTTAATTAACCTCTACACCTACCCCAAACCTAAACCCAACCTCACAGTAACACAGAAAACCTGTGAATACACTAAAAAGTTGTTTAATTAACCTCTACACCTACCCGAAACCTAAACCCAACCTCACAGTAACACAGAAAACCCCTGAATACACTAAAAAGTTGTTTAATTAACCTCTACACTTACCCGAAACCTAAACCCAACCTCACAGTAACACAGAAAACCCCTGAATACACTAAAAGTTGTTTTAATTAACCTCTACACCTACCCGAAACCTAAACCCAACCTCACAGTAACACAGAAAACCCCTGAATACACTAAAAAGTTGTTTAATTAACCTCTACACCTACCCCAAACCTAAACCCAACCTCACAGTAACACAGAAAACCCCTGAATACACTAAAAAGTTGTTTAATTAACCTCTACACCTACCCCAAACCTAAACCCAACCTCACAGTAACACAGAAAACCCCTGAATACACTAAAAAGTTGTTTAATTAACCTCTACACTTACCCGAAACCTAAACCCAACCTCACAGTAACACAGAAAACCCCTGAATACACTAAAAAGTTGTTTAATTAACCTCTACACCTACCCGAAACCTAAACCCAACCTCACAGTAACACAGAAAACCCTGAATACATTAAAAAGTTGTTTAATTAACCTCTACACCTACCCCAAACCTAAACCCAACCTCACAGTAACACAGAAAACCTGTGAATACACTAAAAAGTTGTTTAATTAACCTCTACACCTACCCGAAACCTAAACCCAACCTCACAGTAACACAGAAAACCCCTGAATACACTAAAAAGTTGTTTAATTAACCTCTACACTTACCCGAAACCTAAACCCAACCTCACAGTAACACAGAAAACCCCTGAATACACTAAAAAGTTGTTTAATTAACCTCTACACCTACCCCAAACCTAAACCCAACCTCACAGTAACACAGAAAACCCCTGAATACACTAAAAAGTTGTTTAATTAACCTCTACACCTACCCGAAACCTAAACCCAACCTCATAGTAACACAGAAAACCCCTGAATACACTAAAAAGTTGTTTAATTAACCTCTACACTTACCCGAAACCTAAACCCAACCTCACAGTAACACAGAAAACCCCTGAATACACTAAAAAGTTGTTTAATTAACCTCTACACCTACCCCAAACCTAAACCCAACCTCACAGTAACACAGAACACCCCTGAATACACTAAAAAGTTGTTTCGTTACCTCTACACCTACCCGAAACCTAAACCCAACCTCACAGTAACACAGAAAACCCCTGAATACACTAAAAAGTTGTTTAATTAACCTCTACACCTACCCGAAACCTAAACCCAACCTCACAGTAACACAGAAAACCCCTGAATACACTAAAAAGTTGTTTAATTAACCTCTACACCGACCCGAAACCTAAACCCAACCTCACAGTAACACAGAAAACCCCTGAATACACTAAAAAGTTGTTTAACTAACCTCTACACCTACCCGAAACCTAAACCCAACCTCACAGTAACACAGAAAACCCCTGAATACACTAAAAAGTTGTTTAATTAACCTCTACACCTACCCCAAACCTAAACCCAACCTCACAGTAACACAGAAAACCCCTGAATACACTAAAAAGTTGTTTAATTAACCTCTATACCTACCCCAAACCTAAACCCAACCTCACAGTAACACAGAAAACCCCTGAATACCCTAAAAAGTTGTTTAATTAACCTCTACACCTACCCCAAACCTAAACCCAACCTCACAGTAACACAGAAAACCCCTGAATACACTAAATAATTTGCAAAATAGCTAACAGTATTATATACAAGTGGGTCTAGTTTATTTCTGTCATTTAATACAATTGTTTATAAGTTGCTGTCAGTTTTCCCTAAAGTTGAGATAAGGCAATTCGTTTGTAAGACTAAAATCCTGCTCGCATTAATTCTCAACAGCCAGCAGTGTCCAAAACCTAGTAATTTGTAAAGTGCACACGAACAATATTGCGGTTAGCTTCATCTTTATAAGCCTCCTCTTTAACCTTGAATTCCCCCTGTAGGCTGGGTAATCTCTCTCAGTGTTACAGTGCTCGCTCTTGGAATAATGAAAATTATGGCAAGTGTGCATGCAACCCAACAGTAAGAGCACAGCATTTGTTAAGAATGAGAGCGAAATAAGAGAAACTGCCTGTGGGTGATTTGATCTATATCTCCCGCTTTCAAAGCTCACATCCATTAGCACCTCTGTAGTGATGCTTTAACACTCCTCTAAGGCACATTTGCGTTTTTTTTCTTTTCAAACAGACAGAACTTCTTTAGGGAAAAGCAGGGCCACAAACAAGGTCAAGTGAATATAACTTGAAATAAATTATATTGTGTATTAAAAGCCATAATGAAGCACAACATTGTTTAAAAGAACATGTTTGAGTTATCCTCATGTATCGAAGTATCGGTACGGTACGCTTTTATGGTCGTTTCCACTGTCAAAAGGCGTACCGAACCGTACCACTTTTTCAGCACCCTTTGCAAGGGTACAAAAAGGCTGAGCTAGGCACGCAGCTGAACACTATTGGTTTACAGAGATACGTCATTCACTTGCACAACAAGCCAGAATGAAAACAAAGGAACCACCATGTTTTAAATACACAGCCGAGACATTACACCGTAATAATATAAACATATAATAAAGAGCCATGGTCAACCCGTGCTCAAACAAACCTTGTCGTCATCTTGATGAACAGCCACAAAGCCAAGAAGAACAAAATCTGCTGTGCCCTGTTGTTGTTTTACAAGCCCATCTAAAAGTGCGAGCAGTTTCACTTTGTCCAGAGAGCTCGCGATCTCGTCTATATTTGAAATAACAAACTTTTTGAGCTCATATTAATAACGTGCTTGTGATCATTGAAGCACTTTGCTATCCTATCCTGTCAGAAAGGTACAAACGCGAGAGTGAAGCGCAAAAACACAAAGGAGAAGCCGGAAAAAAAATAGCAGCAAATGATGCTTCTGCAACCTAAAACATGAACAAACTGCCATGTTTAACTATTATCATCACCTTTTGGACTATTATGAACTCAGAATAATGGAATTATTTTCTAACGAGAGGCTACACGTGCTGCTGAAGATTAAAGACACAGATGAAAGGACTGTACTGATTGTGGGCTATTGTTCATGTTGTTTTTGAACCTAAATAAGGACTAAATGTATGCTGTGTGTAGTTTTTCTGTAAGTGGTAACATATTGGAGACTGTAAGGGTTTGTATGTGTTCATATATGTTGCATTTATTTATTTATTTTATATAATTGCAGACGTTACATAGGCTACTTCACACTGTCATTGATCTGCAGTTATAATCAAATCCTGTTCATAGAAAAGTTAGTAATAAACATTTATACAGAAGTATTTATGTGTATAAAGCATCTGTTTTGTGAGAAGTGATTCTCAGTTGATATATGAATGACCCGTACAGCTTTACTGTAGACATTTCCTCGAGCAAAAATGACGTCGTCTGACACTTTCTGTCGTACACCACGCCCACCAAATAAGTACCATTGGTACCCCTTTAGCAGTGGAAATGCAAGCCTGATAAAGGTGACCCATACCGACCTATACTGTACCACTCAGTGGAAACGAGCCATTATAATCTTTTCCAAATATCTTAATTTATGTGCACACAGTACATTTTTTTAAAGATTTAGAGTGCTGTCAAAATTATCATTTTATTTTATTTTTTGTTTTTTGTTTTTGAAAAATTGACTGTGCTACATTTTTCACAACACTGTAAAGCTTTAAAATAGGAACACACTTCTCTTAAAAATAAATAAATGTAATTACTGAGCCCTATATTTGTGCAACATAAAAATAAATGAAAAGATCAAATCCTGTTTGACATCAAATTTGAGCTTGTTACATAAAAATGCACATTCCAATTTCATTATAACTTAAAACAAAGCCTTAGATATATTAGGGCTGCTTGATATTGCAATATTTATTTTTTTTTCTGCAATAAATATTGCGATACGAATAAAGTTTCATAAGATGGTTTAAGTAGCTCTATATGAAGGCTTTCTGGGGAGCCTAACAATATTTACGGTCAGAGATTTTATAATCACAATGCAAAAGAAAATGATTTTCTTTGTCTCGTTTCTAGTCCAAATATCAAAATAATTCTTAGACCAAGTAAAAATATTGTTTAGTTTTCACCGTCAGAAGAAATAAGTGAAAATTAAGAGTTTTTTCCTTAAAACAATCCAGTGGGGTAAGTTAAATTTTGTTTTCGCTTTGAAATGTAGATATTTGGACTAGAAACATGTGTTTTTTTGTTTTTTTTTTTGCATAAATCATATACATACGGTTTTTACATACAGTTCTGTAGCTCCTGCTCAACTATAGTTCAGACTCAACATTGCATATATATATATATATATATATATATATATATATATATATATATATATATATATATATATATATATATATATATATATATATATGAGCAATTCCAGTGTTATGGATGTGACATTTGCAGTAAAAACTCAAAACATAAATTCACATAGAAAGTATACGTTAACATTATATTGAAGCAAATGTTTATATTTTCCAAAACAACTAACCACAAAGTTAAGGGAGCAGAAAAATATCAATCTGTCAACATTTTTATACTTTAAATGAGGAAAATAAACATGCGTTATGGATGTGACGGAAAAAGTCTGCGAGTTTACAGTCTACAACATACTTTGTAGAAATTCTGTGAATTAAATTACACAACCCAAAAGAAATGATGCTAATCAAAAGAATAAGAGTTGCTCACTATTGAACAAAAATGATTGATTTTATTTTATTTGACATTTTTGCATTTATGAGGAAAAAGTGTCGTTATGGATGTGACATCTCTCTGTTATGGATGTGACGGATGTGAAATTGCCACTTGTGTGACTTTGGTAAATCAAATATAATAGTTTGAAAACACAGACAGAGACATTTTTGAGCATTTTTAAAGTACTGTAAAATACTTGCTTACACAAAAAATGTAGAAACGGTTTTTCTATTTTGGTGAAAACTTGGCATGGCAATCATGGCAAGGCTGACATTTGCATGGAATTGCTCATATATATATATATATATATATATATATATATATATATATATATATATATATATATATATATATATATATAATATAATATAATATATAATATATATTTTTTTTTTGGACAAAATGGCCAAGTATGAACACAGCCACAGTGTTAATCAATCTTAAAAAAATTTGCAATGCACATTCCAACAGCACCCATTTGCACTCTTATTGAGGTTACAAAGTTTTATTACACCTAAAAATCATCTCTGAAGATGCCAGCCCACACTCGCCAAACAAGTATAAAGGCATATACTTCCCAGAAGCAGACCACATCTTTAAAATCCTCACTAAAAACATGAGACTGATGTAAAAGTGTTTTAATGTTCTTTACTCAGCTGCACAAACTGAAAGGTAATGTAATAAACCAGCAAAGCTTGAACAATTTTCCAGCCGGTCAGCTCTAAATATGAGTTTCCTCTCTAATGACTGCATGTCTACATTTCGCTGAAACCTGCATCCAAGCCTGGCCAAGGTCAGCGCTGCTTCATTTTATTCAGCGATGGGCTCCAAACTCCACTAATCACTCACAGAGCCACTAAACTTTCAAGACAGCCATACAGTAGCGCAGTGAACGTGTGAAACATATAACCAAGTGACCTTAGTTTAACATCTTTACCCTTCCTACGCATCACATGTGAAAGAGATCATTAGATTTGACTTACCTTTGTAGGTGGTTAGCCAAACGAGGAACAGCACAATAAAAGAGAGAAAGAGAGAGAGAAATACATAATGTTATAAGTATTATGGACCACATTTGACATGCAGTGCAGAATCAATACAGATAAATTTCCCACACTGTGATTAGATGATGTTGCCAATGTCGGTTAATATTAATTGCAGTCATAGGTGAAGACATGAATTGCAGCGAAATTAGTCATGCTTAAATTCGAATTGTCAGCAAATGCTTCACCAGAACAAGATTATAATATCAGAAAACAAGTGTCTATAAAATAATAGTACACAACGTTTAATACAAAACATATTTCATAAGCATATAAAATCTTAAAGTTCTAATCTATGGAGTTACAATTTAAAATGATTAAAGCTAATGGATAATTTCACCTTTTTACCAGTTTGGGAGAAACTATTGTTTTTTTTAAACAATTAAAACATTTATTCAAATTAATTTTTAAATATTTCAGAAATAATTATATTTAGATATTTTTAAAAAAATGCAATACATTTGGTTTTATATACAGTGGGGGAAATAAGTATTGAACATGTCACCATTTTTCTCAGAAAACATATTTCTAAAGGTGCTGTTGACTTGAAATTTTCACCGGATGTTGATAGCAACCAAAGAAATATATGCAAAGAAAACAAATCTAATTAGTTTTCAAATTAAGTTATGTGTTATAATATGAAATGACAAAGAAAAATAGTATTGAAGACATGAAGAAAGGGAAGTGTAGAAAGGCAGTGAAAGCCCAAACAGCAACTGAAATCTTCTGAAATGTATTCAATTTTAGTTCTTCAGAATAATATATTTTATATTATAGAATAATAATTATATTATAGATAAGTGAAATCTGCAGTAGGAATCTGTATCGGCAGATCACACTTACCAAAATTGGCCAAGAAAAATGCAATAGGCCTATGTAAAAAAATAAAAACAATTATTACAAAACATTTGGAGGTTTGTTTTTCAGCCAAAAGCATTCAGAATTTTTGGCTTCAGCCTAGAATTTTTATTTTGGTGCAACACGAGTTCATTAAGCTTGTAATCTGCTCACTGATCCATTTGTGGGTCAACACTGGCTACATTTACCAAGTTTTGTCAATCTGAATGAATTGAATCTGATTGCTATATACAAAATAAATATGCAAAATCTTTGTTTATATACGTTTCATATGCATTTCAATTATTCTTCAGTCATACTGTTACTGACAATAAAACCATTAAAACATAAAAATGCACAAATCTAAACAAACAAACAAATAAATAAATAAAATGTAATTATTAATAATATTGTAATATTAAATAAACAAATTAATAATGCCTTGAATAAATGACTTCTTAAATAAATAAATAAATAAATAAATAAATAAATATTTAGTTGTTTAATAATTTTTTATTACAAATAGTTATTCAATTATTAAATAAACAAATATTTATAAAATAATAAAACACTTTCTTAAATAAATAAATAAATAAATAAATAAAACATTTAGTTAAGAAATGATACATTCAATTATTAAATAAACAAATAAATATCTTAAATAAAAAAAAATATTTATTTATTTATTTATTTAATAAATTATGTATTCAAGAAATTATTTAATTGTTTATTTAATAATTGAATAAACTATTTCTTAAATAACTAAATATTTCATTTATTTATTTATTTATTCATTTAAAAATTTCTTAAATAAATAACTAAATAATTATTTATTTATTTATTTTACAACAAGTTTTAATGACAGTGAACTCAAACACACTGATTTCTGACAAGCCATGTTTCAGGTTTTTAAATGACAGACATTACATTTTCAGAATAGATCAGGATTGTATTCTCAGTGAATAACAGCTTAAATTCTGCTTCATACATCATACAAAACTTCTGTATCCTGTCATACTGAACTACAACACATTTTCATTTGGACTACACTTGGTACAACTTTAACATTTTTTGCAATGAATTAGTGTGATTGCACTTGTCATGACTGTCATGGTTCTCTTTACAATTTACATACATTTAAGAAATGGTTAAGATTAGGTTTAGAGGTAGGAGTGGAATTATCAACTCAAAATCTATTTTAATACTACATATATAATTAATAAAATTATAACCTGTCGACACATTTCATTCTATATAAATGTACAATGATTACATGTAGGACTGAGGGAAAAGTAAAGGGATCTAAAAACGAAATAAAGGTATTGATAAAACAATACAAATTAATCTATCTATATTATCAGCATCATTACCAATCAAAACAGAGCTTTGTTTAAATCCAATGTGTGGACTTTTAAGGTAAACGCTTACCTAATATTTTTTTCTATTACCAAATATTTTGTATTTGGCAGAGGCTTCAGAACATGATTTACAGTTCCTTCAAATGTACACAATTTATCAGTATGTTCTCACTGGGATTGAACCCATGGTTGTTGTACTGCTATAAAAATGCATTCCTATGAACGTTTCTCTGAGATGACTTACGCCCTGTAGGGTCACTATTTTAGTAAACACCCCTTAGGGTTACTATAACTTTCTACCTACAGAGCTGCCTACTTAGATACTGTAGGTACAGTACAGTGGGGGGGAAATGATATTTACTAAAAAAAAAAACTGATAACAAATTAATCATGAAAACTAACAATAAAATAAGCATTACATTTTGAAGTAAACTTTTACTGGGCCAGATTTTAAAAGGTTTGGGTCGTTTTGCAAAGTTTCACTGAGTTATTCCGGGAAATTCTGTGAATTTTGCATGGGAATGACAGATTTCCTCATGCTGATTTGGAAAATATATATTATTGGGCACCAAAATGTATTAGAGAATATATATATATATATATATATATATATATATATATATATATATATATATATATATATATATATATATATATATATATATATATACACACGTGTATAAAAATAGACAAATTCTAATCCTAATTCACTATTTTACCGCACTATATATCATTAGCACAATGTTAATGTCAAATTCTATCAGAATCAATCCTGGAGTTATTTCCGAGGCACAGCGCTCATGTAGAGGGTCCCAAATGAGGATCTACTTCAGTCAGGAAGACGCTGTCTTAGTAGACAGCTGCCTTTTCAACATGATCTCATGGGTATGCATACAGTATGTGCTTTTAAATAAAACAGTTTCTACCACACATACGGCACATCCCTATTCACATACTTGTGCTCTGTCCATTTTCAAGTATAAATAGTGCAAGCAATGACGTAACACAAATTACAAAAATAATTGAAATTTCTGCACTGTAAAAATATCTGTTAGTTAAAAGTTTCTGTATATAGTGATTCACAAGTGTTTTCCTTTTATTTACGATTGTGAATCGCATTATGGGATGTTGATCTCTGCTCTGTTAAACTGTAGAGTTGAAATTTCAACATCAAAATTTGACAAAGTGACTCTTGTTGACATTTTTAGTGGATTGAAATAATATTATGTATAAGAAACAATTTAGAGAAGTCTGTAAACTAACTAAAAATTCACTGCCAGTTTATTACAAGCTTTATGTACCATAATATACAACGCCAACCCAGCCAATATATCACTTTAAACAATTAAAAGTCCCTTAAAAAAGTCCCTTTTTTATATAAAAGTCCCTTTTTTCAAACTTTTCAACATTAAAAGTTGTTGGAAAAAAGATCAAGGTTCAATAATGTAATATAAAAGCATTAATAAATAGGGAAAAAAAATAAATAAAAACATGAATCACAAAATACGGAAACCTGCTAATTTATAGATGTATTTCACAGTGTGGATGATGCACATATTTAGCTGAAAATAACTGTTTTTGATGAATGACAAAATAACCTGATAAATGTCATGCATTAGAGTACACCATGTACAAGTACATAATGTATTATATAAGAGTGTATATTTACTGATAAACAGACACCATCTAAAGCAGGGCTCTCAAACTCAGTCCCCGTTTACACTAATATGTTTTAGTTTTAAAATGGCGTTTTAGAACGAAAACAATTCACATCCACACTGGCGTTTCAACTAGCGTTTCTGAAAAGATCTCAGTCCACATTACACTGCTGAAAACGCACATCACATGACCACACACACTCTGGCATGCACTGCAGCATGCGCACATCTGCGCTCCAGGCAGTCAAAGAGTGCTTTGAGCACACCTCCCCAGATGAGAGCAGTGCACGTTTATCAAGGATATACTGCTGGATCTCATCTCACTATAGTTGTTAAACGTGATATTTAATTCATCTTGTCTCTATCTAACGACTCTTTGGTCTTTTGAATCTATAACTTGTTCTCAGGTAACGTGTTTTGGCTGAGCGCAAAGATAAGTTAATATATTATTGTATATAACCACGTACACTGATTCTGCACATTTGACTGATTGCTTGCCTTTATTTCCAATATTGTATGAAGTTATTGTACGTTATACTTTAATAATGGCCATTATTTATTATTAAAACTGATATTCAGCAAAAGAGAGGGCATGTTTCGTATTTTTCAATGAAAGTGAAAGGAGGAGGTTTTGTTATAGGCTCCGTTTTGTTATAAATATGCATACAGTGAAGATGACGGTCATATAAATATGAAGCTACACAATGCCTTAACATTTTTGGTGTCTGTTAAGTTGTTAATACCAAAATGAAAATAGACAGTTCCTCATATCATGTTTTCATTTTATTGTTAATATTAAAACAACATAACCAGGGTGATGTGAATGAGGTTATAAAGTTCACTGTTCCATTTGATGATTTAGCCGACGTGTCCTAGGGAGTTTGTTTTCCATATCAAACTTGCCAAGTCTGAACTTACAAGGAAAGATCGCAAGACACAAATGTGTGCACTTAATATTGAGGAAAAGCCCCAATCAGATAGGGGGAATGTCTGCAGCCACGCCTCAGTTTTCAGATGTCTCCATTTTCCCACATCCACAATGCAGCAGCATTTTAAAAACAAAACAGCCTCTTCAGCATTTTCAAAATGCTCAATTTTCGGGGCTCAAAAAAGGAGTAGTGTGGACGGAAGGCATAACTGTAGCAATTTTAAATTTTAAAACTAAAACGTATTAGTGTAAACGAGGCCTCAGTTCCTAGAGGGCTGCTGCCCTGCACAGTTTAGTTCCAAGCCTGCTCAAACACACTTAACTGTAGGTTTCAAACAAGCCTGAATGACTCAATTAGTTTAATCAGGTTTGTTTAATTCGGGTTGGAACTAAACTGTGCAGAGCTGCGGCTCCAGAAACTGAGTTTGACCCCTGTGATCTAAAGTGTAAATTTACACTGAACAACTTTACTGAAGTACAATTTTTATATGCTAATCAAAAAGCACACAGAGTCACTCCTTAGGTTTTAAACACTGATACATTTATAGAATATACACACGTTTCCATTCAGATTTAGAGTGTTTATAGGAATAAATGCCCCAGGGACAGACGAGGCTTCACTGAGGTCCAGCTTCCGGCGCCTAGACTGCAGCTCTGCACAAGATGTTTGGCCATAGGAGAAATGGTCGTGCCAAACTGAGCCAGGTTTCTCTCGAGGTTATTTAAATCTTGACTTTCGCCAATTGGTGAAGTTTTTTCCTCGCCTCTGTCGCCACTGGCTTGCATGGTTCGTGATCTGTAGAGCTGCGCATCGATGGATTTGCTCTTCAGTGTTTGGACTCTCAGTAGTGAATATTAACCCACACTGACCTGAGCTAAACTAAACTGAATTGAACTTAAAAACTCTGAAAACTGGACTGACACTGTTTCAATTCACTATAATCTTCAATGTGAAGCTGCTTTGACACAATCTACATTGTATAAGCACTATACAAATAAAGATGAATTGAATTCAATAAATCTAAGCCATTAGATGTACACAGCTTTATTTTATCTTCAGCTGTAATCTTTTTATTAGTGTTATTAGCATCGTGCTAATGGTTATATGCTAATGAGAACACACAGAGTCACTCCTTAAGTTTTAAACACTAAGGCCCAATCCCGATTCTACCCCTTAGCCCTTACCCCTACGTCTCGTTTTGCGCGTTCCCGTGAAGGGGTAGGGGTGTCTCAATTCTCTTTAGCTTGAAGGCGTAGGGCTAAGGGCAAGGGGTAGATACCCCTTTGAACGAAGATTTTTCAGGACCACACTCGAAAGAAAGGGGTGAGAAAATTTCCCAGAATAAACCAGCGACAGCTGCAAGCAGAAGTAAGGAGATCCACAAATTAGTATTTTTTGTCATTATTACGAATTTTTACAATAAACAAGTACATGTTTTAATATATTCATAACATCGTTCGTGTTTTACCGTCATGCTTTAAAAAAAAAAACAAACGCTAAAATAAAAACCTCTAAATTTCGCAATCTTTAACCCATAATAATATCTCCTGTATGGCAGTCCCACGACATTCTGACACTCAAATACCCTGTGAGTAATGTATAGTGGCTGGGAATGGGCTTTTTACAGTGTCAGCTATAATGTTAATGTTGTGTTTGTGTGTTTACATACAGTAGATGAATATGGCCACGGTGTAAATGTGCAGTATAGTTACAATCGTATTGCCACATTAGATCGTTATAATAACATAATATATGCCTTCAGTGATTTCCTGAAGATAAATACCAAAAAATAACACAACTGGAATAACTACAGCAGTCACCATCGTCTGATCTCATGTGAAGCAGGAGATCGCAATGTCATCTGATGACGTGTGCAGATGCTGTAGTGCTGTCCCAATTCTTAGAGGGAAATTTTGAAGCCCTTCCCCTTCACCCTCGATTTTAAGGGCCAAGTGTAAGGGGAAGAGGTACAAAAATAGAATTGGGATTGGGCCTAATATGCATATAGAATATAGACACGCGTTTCCATTGAGATTTAGGTAAGTGTTTATATGAAAAAAATCTAAGTAATTAGATATTACACAGCTTATTTTATCTTTAGTTGTAAACTTTTCATTACTGTTATTAGCTTTGTGCTAATGGTTATAAGCTAATCAGAGAGCAAACAGTCACTCACTAGGTTTTAAACACTAATATGCTTATAGAATATACACACACGTTTCCCATTCAGATTTAGATAAATGTTTACATGAATAAATCTAAGTAATTAAATATTACACTGCTTTAATTTTCTTTACACGTAATATTTGTGTTAGTACTGTATTATTAGCATCATGCTAACATCAAACTGAATAATCCAGCAAGCTGAGCCCTATTTGTGTGGTCTTTCTCTCTACGTAGATATTTCTACATCGTTCACTTGTGAGGCTTGTTTACAGCTTGGATGTTTTCTTAAAAGACAGCAGATTCTTTTTTAGGCAGTAAAAAGCAAGGCAGCTGAATAGCCAAAGAAGCTGCTATGTTTTCATTGTGTCAGAATTCTCATTAATATAAGAGGGCAATTGAGCTCTGAGCTATTAATACTAGGCATTAATCATTTCCATGGCAACATTCATAACAGTAAAAACAGAATGTATGTGTGGCTTTGTTGCTAATGGCAGCAACATATTTAACCACTATTAATTTACTTTTATATACTCTTGCGCGTTTATGAAATAATTAGAAAATGGATCATTTCAGTCCTACTGTATGTAATTCTATAGATTTAATCAGTATTGTGATGTTGCTTTATTGATTATTGCTTAATCGATGTTAATTTATTGATTTTAATTTTTTGTATTGCTATACTATTCCAATGAATGTTTAGTATTGTATTCAGTCAGTTCTCTTCATTCCATAGCTTTTCTACTGAATGGGCTGCTTCCAGTAGTTTATGTTTATATTAGAGCTTTAAACCGATCACGTTGCCTGGAGGCATTCAGAATTTACAGTGCAGGCATCTGTGGTTTAAAATGAACAGCAAAGATCCAATTGCTTTAACCAGTCAGATTTTGATGTCAGCATTTTCTCATGATTTGATTGGTCACAGCTACGTAGCAATCATTTTCACATCATTTTTGTATTTTCACAGCATTGCCACTGTAGATTATCAGTGCATTCTTAAAAAATAAAATAAAATAAATAAATAAATAAACAGTCCCTTTATTCATCAGGGTTTGGCACAGTGGAATGAACCGCCAACTTATCCAGCATGTGTTTTACAGAGCGGAAGTCCTCCAGCTGCAACCCAGTACTGGGAAACATCCATATACACACACTATGGCCAATTTAGTTAATTTAATTCACCTATACAGAATGTCTTGGGGCTGTGGAGGAAACCGGAGCACCCGGAGGAAACCCACACCAACACGGGGAGAACATGCAAACTCCACACGCATTATTAAATAATCTTCAAGAGGTTTTAAATAAACAGTAGTTTGTGATTATGCTTGGTCTTTCTTTGATGCTATTAAAACCACTACATCAAACCTGTAGCTATTTTATGAAATTATAGAATATAAAAAAAAATAAAAATTAAAAATCTAGCAATTTTTATCAGATAAATCACAATTAGATTTTTTCTCCATATTGTACAGTCATCTATGCTAACTGACCCAGTCGTCTGTCTGCATTGTTCTAAAGATATTCAAAAGGAGACTCCTTATTTATGAGAGTCATATGGGTTTTAAAACATGTATACCATTTTCTTGGAATTTATAAATAATAATTTAGAATATTTATTTTGTTTTGGTATCTTTGTTTGTTTGTTTGTTTTTTGCAATAAAAAAATCATATTTTATAGCCAAACAGCAGGAATGTAGCCAATAAAAGAGATTTTAAAACTCTGTTCATTTTTTGGCTATTGAAAGAAGTGCGTTCACATTCAAAACAAATTTGACTCCTTTCTGGAATGGCCTACCCATCAATGCACTCTCTCATTTAACTATGTAAAGATCTAGCTCATTAGCCAGTCAAACATCTAACTTATCACTGTAAAACCTAAAAAGTTAAGGTAACTCAAACCATTTGAGGAAACCGATTGCACCAAACCATTTAAGTTCAAAAACTAATCCTAATGAGTACTGTGAACTTATTCCATTTGAGTAAACAAAGCAATTTGAGCACAGTAAAACCCAATAAATGAAGAGGACTCAAACCACCTGAGTACTGTTAAACCCAATAAGTTAAGGCAACTCAAACTATTTGAGTTAAAAAATAATAATCTATGAGTACTGTGAACTTACTCCATTTAATTTGAAGTAATGAGGTATTTAAGTAACTCATTACCTTCAACACTGAGATCAAAACTCTTTTCTAATGAGTACTTTCAGTAAATTCTTTTAGTAAATTCTGAGTTAACTACACAAATTGAATCTGATAAAGTTGATTGTTGGATTTTACAGTGCAATATAGAAGCATACACACACACACACACACACACACACACACACACACACACACACACACACACACACACACACACACACACACACAGAAGTTACTTTGGGGCAAAATACAGTAAGTTGCCATAAAAAATCTTCATTAAGAAAATAAAATTTTTGCTAAACTATTCTATAGTGTGTATAATTTGTATAATCTTCAACTCTCACATGGTCGCCCAATGAAGCTAAACAGGGCTGCACCCGGTCAGTACCTGGATGGGAGACCACATGGGAAAGCTTGGTTGCTGCTGGAAGTGGTGTTAGTGAGACCAGCAGGGAGCACTCAATCTGCGGTCTGTGTGGGTCCTAACGCCTCAGTATATTGATGGGGACTCTTTACTACTCAGTGAGTGCCGTCTTTTAGATGAGACGTTTAACGAGGTCCTGACTCTCTGTGGTTGTTCAAAAATCCCAGGATGTAGGGGTATTATTATTATTATTATTATTATTATTATTATTATTATTATTATTATTATTAAAGCTATGCAGATTCTGTGAAAATTGATGGTTTTGAATTGGTTGCAATAGGGAACCTGCTAAAGTCCTGCCTACACCAAACGTTACAAGGCTTCATGGCATTTTCTAACAGGGTTAGGGTTAGTTTGATTCACAATATACCACAACCTGTCATAACTTATAATAGCACTAACTATAATAAAACATCACCTGATTAGCTCTGAAAGCCCCTGTCATTTTGAATGTTTTGATGCTTCAAAAAAACAGAGAGGGCATCTGATTTATTTTAGTCTTTCATTAAACTTCCAACTTGTAATTACGAGTTCAACAAAGACACTAAAGGGTTTACAAGTCAACAACTCATAATTACAGTAATTCTGACATCATCTGAAAACAGAATACATTCCTGCTTTCCACTGAAATCCAACATGTCTGTTCGGGCATCACATTTTAACCTGCGCTGGTTTCTTTTTCTGACACTAATTAACCTCAGCAGCGAGAACAGCTCAGATCCATTTCATCCAAACAAAACGATATTTTAGACATGCACGCTCTACACGTAAATCACCATCAAACTTCACTGTCTCAATTGATTTCTGAAAAGCAGACATATTTGGCATAAAATAAATGTTAGAATTAGCTAATTTAGCACTATATGACTTAAAGCGGACGACACTGTGGAGCAGTGGGTAGCACGATCGCCTCACAACAAGAAGGTCGCTGGTTTGAGCCCCGGCTGGGTGAGTTGGCATTTCTGTGTGGAGTTTGCATGTTCTCCGGGCGTTTTCCTCCGGGTGCTCCGGTTTCCCACACAGATCCAAAGACATGCAGGATAGGTGAATTGGGTAAGCTAAATTGTCCGTAGTGTATGAGTGTGAATGAGAGTATATGGGTGTTTCCTAGTTATGGGTTGCAGCTGGAAGGGCATCTGCTGTATTAAACATATGCTTGGCGGTTCATTCCGTTGTGGCGACCCCTGATTAATAAAGGGACTAAGCCAAAAAGAAAGTGAATGAATGAATGACTTAAAGGCTGCATGAACCAGAAGCTGTGACCCTTTTTTTTCCATAATGTGATGCAGTTACTAGAGAAATGTAATATTAAATGAGAAAACAGTGGGTGTGGCTTATTTTTTTCTACCGCAAGCTGATTGGATATAGTAAAGTAGATATTTCATTCAGAAAAAGGGTTTGGGGAGAGTTTTTACAACCTAACAAACTCCTCCTCACCATTTCTGTTTGTTGTCATCGTGCTGTCAATACTGACAGTAGGAGGGGCGTGGTTAAGTATGTTAGCCACGCCCAATTCCTCAGACAGAAGTAATCTGAGAATTGAACTGAAAGCAAACAAGAAGTGCATTTTCAGATTTCAATTAAAGATTACAAGGGCAAATAATTGTTATTTTTCTTAATGACTTGCACGGATGAATTGTTCACCACAAACCTAGCAATGCGAGCTAACAAAAACAATATGTTAGTTTTGATTTTATGTGTACTTTAAAGGAAAGGCTCGAGTGTCCTGCATCAGTTTATAAAGCTCTGACATATGGCAGACGGAAGATAAATGCAAAGAGTCTCTTTTCCAATCAGGTAGGAAGGATAAAGTGGTAGACAAAAGGCCGCCATGCGTCACAAACCGTAAATTATTTCAATTTGTACTGGGCCAGCAAGTTGTTATCAGCGTAAAAAGGTCAAAAGTGTGGAAGCAAGTGCTCCTCCCTTGTCGGTGATGAAGTGTCTTTTGCAAAACTTCAGCAGCAAAACTGTAGTACGGCTGCTTTTATTCCTTCCTAAGTGAAAAGGTCAAGGTAACTAAGATGACCGGTTAAAAGGTCACATCTTACTCACAAATAAAGATTGTCTCTTCATATCTCAGACAAGACTGGCTCATGGTTATTGGTGTTGGCTCACTGCTAGCATAGCTCATACTTCAGGGATTTTCAAAACCCAGAAGTTAAATATTAAATAACACACTTGGGTTTTGTAACTCATCAAGCAGATAACAGTGAACCAGAGATGAACAGAAAAGAAGATATTTTGAAAACCTGTAACCAGTGTTGGATGTAATTAGTTACAAATAACTAGTTACTGTAATTAGATTACTTTATCACAGAAAAAGTAAAAGATTACTTGTCATTTTCAGGTAATTTAATTACAGTTACTTCTAATGTATTTATTTACAAACTGTATGTAAATTAAGAGAAGCAGAGAAATTAATTTACTAAGTAGACTGAACATGCTTGAGAAATAATGAACAGAGTCAGAAATTTGTCAATATACACTCACTTGCCACTTTATTAGGTACACCTTACTACTACTGGGTTGGACCTCCTTTTGCCTTCAGAACTGCCTTAAAGGAGTGGTCCACTACGATATCATATTTTAAACTTTAGTTCATGTGTAATGTAGCTGTGTGAACATAAACAACATGTCTGAATGTAATACGCTCAATGTTTAATGCAAAGGGAGACATTGGCTTTTACAGAGTTAGCTTAGCAAAGCTTACAGCAAACAAAGTTTGGGGAATACAAAAAAAAAAATACATCCGGGCTAGTGAGATCACAGGGGCTTCCTGTTAAGTGCATTCACCATGCGCATATACCCCCCGCAGCAACGGTGTGTGGCCAGATGCACTGTAATGTTATAGCAGAGAAAGCTAAAATGCTGTCCGAACGCTGCTATTTCCACAGAGCTTGTTCTGTTTCACGACACAAATAGAGAAGTGCTTACAATTCAATTTCAATTATGTTCCAGAGAATTATAATAAGTATATAGCTAGCATTTGACAAAGGACAGCTTCCAGAATCTGTCCAAGTTCAGTGCTGGATTCAGCTAAAAACTCCTCCCACCGACAAACTGTGGATTGTGAGCCACACCTTGTAAGTATTAGTATTGGTTAAAATTGATGAACTACATGCAAATTTTCTAACGTTAACTGTATGTTGTAGTAAGGATGTAAACAACGGTAAATGTTGTTTGGCACCATTAACAATTTAGCTACAAATTCATATTTATCCATCAAACCGTTGTAAACACCCACAATCTTCACCAGCGCTGCAGTGTCTCTCTATGTGGACGCTTTGCGTGTGTCTTGCATCCCAAATAACGAACTTGCAAAAGATATGTGAATGTTTCATATTACTTACACATGCTTATTCCGAATATATGTGAAAGACATTTGTCAAATTTTATTGTAGAGAGCAGGTGCGAGGTTCAACTGTGCACTCTTCATTTACTGTCAGATTCTAGCACTTCTGCGGCTAACAGCTTCTCTGTTTACACAGTGCAAAATCGGGTGCTTGAAGGCGCATAACGCTTCCTGGTGATGTGGAGCGAATTGGTGAATTACAGTACATTATGTTAGCTGACCAATCAGAGCCTCTGTAGGGCGGGCTTTCAGAGGAACTAGGAAATATGACATTTTCATGACGTTTTCATGTTAGCTGAGTAGCTTTATATAATCAAAGTAGGATATATGAAAAAATAACCTGAGTTTCTACAAATGAAGCATGAGCACACATTGCATTGCATCATATATACACAAACAAGCCCTAAAAAACACTGTGGACCACCCCTTTAAACCTTTGTGGCATACATTCAAGATGGAACTGGAAATATCCCTTAGAGATTGCGGTCCATATTGACATGATAGCATCATGCACACGATTTGTGCTGGGACAACATGTAGGACCTAAGTGAACTTATTAGGTTCAAGTTGAAATTTAAGTGGATTGAACATAAAAAACAATTAAGTTGTGTCAAAAAAAAGTCAAGAATTGTGTTGTTTTAGCTCATTTAAAACAAGTAGTTTGAACAAACAGCAAATGTCATTTTTTTGAATGTAGGCAAGGAACAGCATAGGAATAAGTGAAAAAAAAAATAATTGTAATTTTGTGTGAAATAACCCTTTTAGAGCAAGGAATGCTTTATCATTTAAATACATTCTGTCAAACTACACAGCTCTGCATACACGCTAATAGAAACATTATCTTACACTGACATTAGCAGATCTTTGGGAATGCTGAAAGGGTGACCTGGGATAACATTTGGTTTTAAAAAATGAAAGCGTATCCACTCTGCAAGATGAGATCAGAGAGGAGCCATAGGGAAAAAGCAGAGCAGAGCTTTAGGGCTTGGGACTGGTAGTATGACATCATCCTGTGACTGGCACCAGACACCCCCCCCTGAGAGTGTGAAAGTGCTGGAGTGCCATTTTGAATCGCAAATGTTTAGATAATGTCCCTGCTTCAGGATCTCTGATGTAAGCACATCAGCGCTTCAGACACAGATCAATCAGTGAATGAGGGAGAAAACTGCCCATCTTCTTCAGTAGGAGAAGGGGGGGGGGGGGGGGAGATGTAATGATTCAAGCTCACACTTGGAATGCATTCAAAATGAGTTGTTTTCCACATTTCCGCATACAAGGCTTGTTTGGAACTAAGTGTTCAATATATACATACGAAGGCAAAATTATTAGCCCTCCTGTGATGTTTTTTATTATTTTTTATATATTTTTTTAATTTATGTGATGGTTAACAGGTCAAGGAAATGTTTACAGTATTCTCTATAATATTTTTTTTTTTTCTTCAGAAAAAAGTCTTATTTCTTTCAGTTTGGCTGGAACAAAAGCAGCTACATTTAATACAATGTTTATGGTCAATAATATCAGATCTCTTAGAAAATATTTTATTTATTTATTTATTTATGGATTAGCTACAGAACAAATAACTGCACTAAAAATAGTTAATTGGATTTACTACATATTTTTTAAGGTAAGTGAATGCAAACAATGTAGATGGCCTGAATTTAAACAATCAAATTAAGCTGAACATTACTAAATGTGATCTGTTTGTTTAAATCCAACTCCATAAATTGTTTGCAACCAGTTACCTTAGTAAATCAATTAATCTTTTTTTTTTTTTTTTAGTGTGTAATCCAGTAACTTGCCTATTTGGCATACTAAACTAGTTAGGGATCATTAAGATTGAATGTGTCTTTGCTGCTAAAAATGCAAGACGCATCGTATCGGACAAAAAAGCACAGTATAAACCTGTAAACAGAAACACAAGTGCCTGTAAACAGAAACTTGGAACAGTTGTCCCACGTCAGAGTTCTTCTGATTGGTCCACTGCTGTGGAACTGACAGCAATGAGCTTCTAAAACACAAGATGCAACAGTTTGGACTGGTTTAAAAAAAAAGGTACAGTAGCACAGTATCCAGACACTGTAAACAGAAACAAGTGCCTGTAAACAGAAACTTGGAACGGTTGTCTCACAGAGTTCTTCTGATTGGTCCACTGCAGTGGAACTGAAAGCAATGAGCTTCTAAAAATATGAGACGCAACACTTCAGACTGGTTTAAAAGAAAAAAAGACACAGTATAGCACAGTATACGGACACTGTAAACAGAAACACAAGTGCTTGTAAACAGAAACTTGGAACGGTTGTCTCACATCAGAGTTCTTCTGATTGGTCCACTGCTGTGGAACTGACAGCAGTGAGTTATGCTGTGTGAAAGTTGAAGGTCTTTTAAATGTGTTCGGTGATTTAAAAGATGCAAGATGTGAAAAGAATGGTCACATGCCCGTCAATCGCATCTTTACATTAAAAAACAATAGAAAAGTAGCGCATTCAAAAGGAAAAGCACTGAAATAAAAATTATTGAATTTACTATAAATTTAAGGTAAGTGGTTGCAAACAATTTATATCAGGGTTAGGGCGATAGACGATGCCATTGTCCATCGCCTATCGCGATGTTAAATTGGTCAACATCGCCCAACCCTAATTTATATTGGCTGAATTTAAATAAATTAATTTTAGTAATGTTCAATTTAGTTTGCTTGTTTAAATTCAGTCCATTTACATTGCTTGCAACCACTTACCTTAAAAATTTATAGTAAATCAAATACATTAAATTTCAGTATGTGCGAACGACCCCTTAAAGCATTTAAATAGCACTTTAAGCTGAATGCTAGTATATCTTGACAACAAAAACATAGGTTATTAGATATTTAGTTATTAAAACTATTAAGTAAAACAGTAAATATGATATAAAATAATAAACTAATTCAAAATCTTCTCTCCGTTAAACAGCAATTTGATAAAATGTCTCCAGTAAACGGCTACTGATGCTAAAATGATGAAGAGGAAACACATCAGCCTGTAAGAGTTTGTCTTTTCTAGATTTCCTCCTGTTAATGTAATCAACCTTTAACCCGCATATTTCCATCTGAAACCTGTGTGATAGCTCCACATCTTACTCTGCAGTTTCCCAAGCTCGGCAACTGATGCATTCCTTTAAAGTTCCTTGCTTTCTCTTTAATGGGTCTCCGGAGACAATATAAGGAAGCCTTTGAAATATTCAGAGTATGAACATGCATAGCCATATTTCTAAAGCCATTTGCGCTTCATCGTTGCTTCTTCATATTCGGTTTCAAGTGAGAGGAATGGGAAATGAGCAAGCAACAAAAGAAGGACTCCTGATTCCATTCACGCTTAAAGGGAAAGTTCAGCCAAAAATGGAAATTCTGTCATCATTTACACGCCTCCAATTCATTCTGAATATGAAAGACCAGAGGAGAACTACTGAAAAATGCACACTACCATTATATGTGGGAAAACAGATCACACAACGTCATGTGTGATGATGTGGAACAATCCGTTTGACGTACTTTAGTGTGCAAGTGATTCATAAGTGACAATGGGGGAGTCAGGATACAGGAATCAATCATTTTATCTTGTATAATGTGTCATTAAAAAAGGCAAGGTTCCACACAATTCATTTATGTTGTCCTAACACAAATTGATTAAGTTGAATAAATCATTATTATTTTATAATTAATGTTATAATATAATTAACAATCAAGTTTTATGTTCAATCCACTTAAAATATCCCCCAAAAATCTTAAGAATTGTGTTGTTTCAACTAAATTTTAATAAGTAGCTTGACCAAGCAGCAACAGTATTTTTTTTGAGTGTACTGTATGACAACTGACTGTCTACACTCACTGGCCACATTATTAGGTACACCCTATTAGTATCGTGTTGGAGCCCATTTTGCCTTCAGAACTGCCTTAGTCCTTCGTGTCATAGATTCAACAAGCTGCTGGAAATATTCCTTAGAAATTTTGGTCCATATTGACAGGATAGCATCATGCAGTTGCTGCAGATTATCGGCTGCACATCCATGATGTGAGTGTCCCATTCCACCACATCCCAAAGGTGCTCTATTAGATTGAAATCTGGTGACTGTGGAGGCCATTTGAGTACCGTGAACTCATTGTCATGTTCAAGTCTGAGATGATTTGCGCTTTATGACATGGCACGTTATCCTGCTGGAAGTAGCCATCAGAAGATGGGTACACTGTGGTCATACAGGGATGGACATGGTCATAAATTATCTCATATGCACTATGTCGCGGTAGAATACTATACCGAGGGTGAATAATTAAAACACTCCAACTACTTAAAAAGCAGACACAATTCACTACTTGTGAGGATGCAGTACAGTCTTTCACTATCACTGAAGTTACAGCAGAACTCAGGAGCCGAGACAATTAAAGGGGTGGTCCAGAGTGTATTTTTATGGCTTGGTTGTGTTTTAGAAGACGCAAAGCAATGTGTGCTCATTCTTCATTTGTAAAAAAAATTATGCAATTTTTTTTTCATATATCTTACTTTGATTATATATCTACTTAGCTAACATAAAACTGATAAAGGCCCGCCCTCAAGAGGCTCTGATTGGTCAGCTAACATAATGTGTTTAGTTATTGCCCAGCAGGCACACAACGTCATAAGACGTTAATATTAGGTTAGATTTAGATTTGACGTCAGGTGACCAAAATTCAATGTCTAGCCAGCGTCTAAGGACAAAGTTATTTTGATTTCCAATAATGACGTCAAATGAGGTTAATATTTGGTTGATTTTAGGTTGTGTTGGAAAGTGACCAAAATCCAACATCGAGCCAACATCTTAAACCAACATCATATTGATGTCAAATACTGCCATTTATTTGGCAGGTTTGACAACCAAAATCCAATGTCTAATAGACGTCACAGTAGTAACGTCCACACAACGTCAAGCTGTAACATCATTAGACGTTGATATTTGGTTGATTTAAGGTTGGACAGTGGACATTGACGTCTGCCTGACTTCGAGTTCTGACGTCAACCCGATTTTAATAAAAAAAAAACAAAAAAAAAACAGAGTTTCTGACATCATGTTGACGTCTTGTGCCTGCTGGATGTTTTAGGCCATTTAGGTTATCATAAAGTAAACATTCGTCATCTTCTCATCAGCGAAATGCATCTAAACAGTCTCTGGATTAATGCATGTAAATATTTTGGACAACTTCTTGGACACTTTTAATGATTCCAAACAGTTTGCTGCAATTATAAATTGCCCATGTCTTGAGGTAGTTATGAGGTACTATGATGCTATTTACCTTCTATGTGTGATTTGATTGGACAGAAATCGCAGGTCTGATTTTTCTAATCCCCATAAGCACAGAAAAATAAAATAGTGACTGCAGGTTGAAAGAAAGTAGTGGAGTAAAAGTACCAATACTGCACTAAAAATGTACTCATGGGGAAGTAAAAGTGCACATTTATAAAACTACTTAGTAAATACAATTTCTGAAAAAAAAAACTACTCAATTACAGTAGTTTGAGTATCTATCTATCTATCTATCTATCTATCTATCTATCTATCTATCTATCTATCTATCTATCTATCTATCTATCTATCTATCTATCTATCTATCTATCTATCTATCGTATTATAGTTATATTATATTATTATATTATATTATTATTATAGTAATATTATAATATTTTGTCCTGCGTAAATATTTTAAAGTCACACACATATGAAAGAGTAATAAATCTGGGGTGCACTTTCATGATCAGAACACACAACAAGACTATATGACTATTAACAGTGAATTTTTCATTTAAAATCAGGCAAATTAGCGTGTTGGCCAGGAATAGAGTAATCACTCTGCTGCTGTGCTGCTGCTGTTCTAGCATAGAGGAAATGCAACAATCAAAATAAGAAAGCTTGTGGGTGTGTTTGTGTGTTTGTGTGTGTGTGAGGCAAGGGGGCGGGAGACTGAAATGGGAGTCACACAGAATAAGCCCGAGGGCATTGACTGCTGCTCAGCCCATCCTAGACTTTAATTACTGCTAGTGAAGCAGCCATTCACATATCTCCAGGGTGGCTCAGCTTACCTCTGAATTAATGATGCACACGGCTCAAGTGAAACCATGGGCATGATTCTCGGGGTTAGATGAATTTTAACACTGGACATATGGCTATCTGAACACTGGAAATGTGGAAAAGGCTACTTTCATATTTTCAAGTGGGTGAAATTTGAATATTGCCAATATGGCAAATTAAGACTAAATGCATATTATAAAACAGTGAAAAGCAATTCAATTGAGTTAACTTTACATAAATATTACTGAACTTTCACTGAAATAAATAGAGAAAAAAAAAGTTTCATGAACTGAAAATCTGATTCAACAAAGCTGGACTTTAGTCTAATATATGGAACGAAATGTTGAAAATATAATGCACAGTACATTTTTGCACATGATTACTTTATGGAGATGTGTGTTAGTGTCTAATGTTGGAATTTAAGGTGGGCTCTGCTATTGTGTACAGTTATTATTGTGGTGAAGAGTGGAGCCTGTGGTTGAGGATTGGCTAAAAACCTTTAAAACTATCTCTCTAGTTTTTGCTGCTTCTTTAAACTACTTATTTAAAATGGGCTGAATCAACACAATTCTTGAGGGTTTGTTTTTTTGGAACAACTTAATTGTTTTTACACATCTAAGTGAATTGAGCATAAAACCCAGGAGATACTTTTTTTTGCAGTTTTTGTTTTTGTTTTCGTAAATCCACCAGAGGCTGCTGTGTATGCTTTTTGTGATCTCAAATTTCTCTCGCGAGAGCCATTTGTGCCTTTTGTTGACTGACCGACCGACCCACCCTCCTCCTTCCCTAAACCAAACCTGTCAACATTGGGATGTGAAAATAAGGCATACTCATTTATATATACTTGCAAATAAATTAGCAAACAGTTCAGCTCATTAAAACTATTAGCTATTATAAAGAAATAGAATCAAGTTATCAAATCTCATCTTTTCTTCACTGTATAATTTAAACATTCTGATTAAAGAGCAGCGCATGAATCTCTCATTTAGATTTTTTTGGCTTGATTACATTAAATAACAGAGCTGTCACTTTAAAAATGCACAGATCTATAATGAAAGCATTTGATTGTTTTCCTAACTGTTTATGTTCATTTAAGACAAAATTTGTTGTGTTTAAAAGAAAACACAACAAGATCGACATGTTTAGATGTTGTTGTTATTATTATTATTATTTTATTTTTTAATTAATTTTTTTTTTTCATTCATTCATTAATTCATTCATTTATTTTATTTTCGGCTTAGTCTCTTTATTAATCTGGGGTCCCCACAGCGGAATGAACCGCCATTAATATTATTATTATTATGATGATGTATATATGTCTGTTCAAACATGCACCCAAAACCCAGTGTCCACTTGAGCTCAGCATCAAATCGCGTACTTACAGAATCCGCTTGGGAAACAGCGTCTATTTATCACTATGGAGCGCATCAGCTGACAGTCATGCATCTTTATATGAACTGACTGTTTTGTGGATTGCATAGGGGCAATGGCGCCTGTAATGAAAAGGACATAAATTGCTCCGTTTTTATATTTATTTCAAAGTGTTTCCATGCCTAAATAAAATGAAAGCACAGAACCAATTCACATTTAAGAGCAAGGGTGGCCCCTGGTGGTTCGGCGGTATGGGTTACATATAGGGAGGATCGGCTCTTCTCAGAAAGATAAAAAATACGGGAGAAATACAGGAAAAACCTTTACGAGATGACAGCGGGATGGAACTGTAAGATACGGGAGAATCCCGCGAAAAACCCAACCATTAGTGTTTTCAAAAGCACCGATTGACCAGCGCCCACCCAATTCCGTAAACCCAACCGACAGTTTTCAAAAGCAATGCAAAAAAAGAAAAGCCCTCGTCAGATTTTTACCACATTTTCAGATTTTACCACATTCTCACCCTGTTATTTACTTGTTTATTTTATTTTTTGGCTTCTGTTTTTGTCTTACCCGCTTTCTGAAACCGTTTTTCACTGGACTTGAACCCTGTTGTAGTGGTTAACTCCTCTCTGCATTAAGTAGCCAACATACATGGCGAGCTAACGGGACAAACTGGTAACAGAGGAAAAGCGGTCCATACGGAGGTAAGCGGTAAGCGTGTAAAAGAATGGTGTCATACCACCCATAGCATTAATTTTAAAAATGAAATGCAGCCATACGCAGCTCTGGCTACATAATTCATGATCTCCAGAAATGTATATAGGGCTACGTTTTTAGAATGAGCCTATGTTGCGAAACTGCTTACGGGTAAGTAAATGGTGAGTAGATTTTCATTATTTTAGGTGAACTATCCCTTTAATTAGCATTAATGGAAAAATAAATTCCCAAAATACACTAAAATTACTGTTTGTTCAAACTGCTTATTTAAAATGAGCTGAAGCAACACAATTCTTGATTTACTTTGAAAGAGACAACTTAATTGTCTTACATTCAATCCACTTAAATTTGAAAAAAGTAATAAGTTAAGTTAATTCCTTCATGTTATACCAACACAAATCGATTGTGTGGAGCCCAGCATTTTTCAGTGTATTGTGCTTTTTTTTCAACAATATTACACACCCCAGTTGTAAGCAGTTCAGCAATAAATCTTGCTTAAAAATTATAATAATTTATTACAAACTCCCATTTTGCATGAAAAAAGTCATCACTTCTATCCGTCCATCTATCTATCTTTCCAACTGTCTATCTCATATCCATACTACCCATGGATTACATTTTTTGAGTTGTAATTATGGCAACATGGTGGCTCAGTTTTTAGCATGGTTGGCTCACAGCAAGAAAGTTGCTGGTTTGAGTCCCGGTTGGACCAGTTGGCATTTCTGTGTGGATTTTGCATGTGCTCCATGTGTTCGCATGAGGTTTACTCTGGGTGTTTCAGTTTCCCCTTACAGACCAAAGACATGCGCTATAGGTGAATTGATTAAATTAAATTGACTAGTGTATGACTGTAAACGAATGTGTATGGATGTTTCCTAGTACCGGGTAGCAGCTGGAAGGGCATCTGCTGTGTAAAACATATGGATAAGTTAGCGTTAAGTTCATTCCGCTGTGGCAACCCCTGATTAATAAAGGGACTAAGCCGAAAAGAAAATGAATGAATGAATGAACGAATGAATAAACTAAATTGGCAGTAGTGTATGTGTGTGGATGAGCGTGTTTGGATGTTTCCCAGTGTTGTGTTGCAGCTGGAAGGGCATCCGCTGTGTAAAGCATATGCTGGATAAGTTGGCAGGTCATTCCGCCGTGGCGACCCCAGATTAAAAAAGGGACTAAGCCGAAAAGATAATGAATGAATGAAACAAAATGCATGTACTGTAAAAACACCATGCCACAGAGCTGTTTCCAGGAGCAACAGTCAATTATATAGTTCAGCGGCCATTATACAAATATATTTAACCACATAATGACACAACCGTCCAATCAGAAGCCGGTGTTTCAGAGAGCCATGTAATAAGATGATTTGAACTGGTCATTTCAGCAGGTCTGCACCATTTTAAAAAAGTATAGTGTTGCTGCAAAGATTTTTTTTTTTTTTTACAACAGAATGTTTTTTTTCTTGTTCAGGCAGTTTTGTTGACATTAATGATTACTTTCTTTCCTCCAATGGTGGCGGGAGCTATTGTTGCTTGTATTGCTTTGTCTCAACTGCACATTTTCAGGGAAAAAAAAAGCCCACATTAATTTTTCATCTTTTTTTTTCACAGTGTTCTTGAGAAGCGTCTAATAAAACTACTTTAAAACTTAGCGAAACCCACTGAGCTAATGAGCCATGAGATATCAAAAAAGGCCAGAACAAGCACAGCAAAATGACTACAGGATGTGGGCAGACTGTTAAATTGCCACAAGGAGCCTTGAGAGTGATTTAAGTTTGTCTTATGCCTGCTATCCAGCTTTTTCTCATAACTTTAGGCCTCGGCGCTACATAGAGGGTCCGCAGAGTGACAATAACCTGCTGCGCTGTACATCAGCTTAGCGCCTTCATTAGCCACCGCGATTGTATTGCTTCGCCATAATTATCCCACTCCAATATCCCGAGTGCCTCCTCCTCGTCCTCGTTCTCCTCTGCCTTCCGAGATGCCAGAAAATTGAAGAAAACAGCACATGAAACATTTTGGATGGAGCTGAATTATTCATTCTGTTGCATTACCGGTTGCGCGTTCACACTTCACTTTAACTTCACATGCTATTAGCGTGCTGTCAAACGTATCTGTGCTACTTGCTAGCACCGTGTTATTAAAAAGAAAATAGCACAAATAACAGCTGTTACTTTCCTGTTTTTGCTTTTGAGAGTCAATTGCGAAGCCGCTTGAAATATTTTAGGCTAATTAAAATATAAGAATAACCATGAGGGTGGGATTTATTTATTTAATTATATATGTGTGATGTACATTTACAACATTCCGGCATGCTTTTATAATAATAATAATAATAATAATAATAATAATAATAATAATGACAACAACAACAACAACAATAATAATACACTGTAAAAAGTGATTAGTGATTAGCCCTTAAAGCAACAAGTTGACTCTAAGTAAATCTATTTTAACTTATAACGATTATGTTGACTTAATTTTTATAATTATGTCCATAATTCATTTACCTAATAATTTTAAGGCAATGGGATTACTAACTTTAAGCAAAGTAATCACTTTTTACAGTGTAATAATAATAATAATAATAATAATAATAATAATAATAATAATAATAATAGCAATAATAATAATAATATTATAGCTGTTGTTATTGTTTTGATTATTATTACATTTAAGCATTGATTATTAAATTATAATTTGTTTTCTTAAATTGTGTATTTATTTTTAACAATATGTTAAAAAATTTTTTTATTATTTTTGGATGTGTATCTTAAATATGAACAGAATTTCTGGAGGGGTTCCTGTTCAGCGACCACATGATTTCATCTCTGTTATTCGTAGACAATGTTGTTCTGTTGGATTCATCGAACAAGGAACTTTAGCATACACTGTGGCAGTTTGCTGCTGAGTGTGACGCGGCTGGGATGAGAATCAGCACCTCTAAGTCTGAGGTCATGGTGCTCCACCGGAAAAAGGTGGTATGCCATCTCCAGGTTGGAGGAAAGTCCTTATCCCAGGTGGAGGAGTTCTAGTATCTTGGGGTTTTGTTCATGAGTGAGGAAAGGATGGAACGTGAGATTGACAGGCGGATTGGTGCAGCGGCAGCAGTAATGCGGTCGATGTATTGGTCTGTTGTGGTAAAGAAGGAGCTGAGCCAAAAAGTAAAGCTCTCAATTTACTGGTCAATCTACGTTCCTACTCTCACGTCATGACCGAAATAACAAGCGGCTAAAATGAGTTTCCTTTGCAGGGTGGCAGGGCGCACCCTTATAGATAGGGTGAGGAGCTCTGTCACCCGGGAGGAGCTCGAAGTAGAGCCGCTGCTCCTCCACATCGAGAGAAGTCAGCTGAGGTGGACCTAGAGAGGTGTTCCAGCCATGTCCCATTGGGAGGAAGCCTCGGGGGAGACCCAGGACACGCAGGAGGGACTATGTCTCTCAGCTGACCTGGGAACGTCATGGGATCCCCCCCGAAGGAGCTGGAGGACGTTTCTGGGGAGAGGGAAGTCTGGGGTTCTCTCCTAAGATTGCTGCCCCCGTGACCCGGCCCCAGGAAAGCGGACAAAAATGAGATAAAATGAGTATCTTAAATAGCATGGTTTATCTGTATTAGTAATTCAGTACCATTATATATCTCATATATTTAGTAATATTTGCTTGAAATTTTGTGTAAGTTACATCTAAAACTGCAAAAAAGCATATATCAATCCATCAGGCCCACAACGTCATAAGACGGTAATATTAGGTTCGATCTTAAACCAATGTCATATAGATGGCAAATACTGACATTTATTTGTCAGGTATGGCATCAAAATCCAACGTCTGATAGACATCATAGTGGTAACGTTCACACAATGTTAGGCTGTAACATCATTAGACATTGATATTTGGTTAATTTTAGGTTGGACGTTGGATGTTGAAGCCTGCCTGATGTCAGTTCTGATGTCAGATTTTCATATCCGAACAAAAAACAATGTTCACATGATGCTAGGGTACAACATCAATCTGACATCATATTGACATCCTGGGAACAATTTGGTTTAAAGTATGTGGTAAAAATTGGTGATATGTTAAACCAAAATATTTAGTAAATTCATAAATGAATAATGCTGAATTATTTGAAACCAAGAAAAGATTTGTTAAATAATGATAATATAAATAATTATTAAAATGCATGTAAATACCCATGTATAACTCTTTCAAAATATAATAAACCCATACCTAATAAATCCAGTGAATCCAGAAAAAAAATTTTTTTCCAGTGGTCCCTTAATATTCCCTATAGCTATATATAAACAATTGATGTAAAAAAAAAAAAAAGTATGGTAATTGGTAAATGGTAAATAATCAATTACATCAATCAATCAATCAATCAATCAATCAATCAATCAATTTACTATGCACTGTTTACCACCATGGTATTTATCAAAGTACTATGGTACTCCCATTTTAATCCTACCATGTTTAACACTATTCTAGTACTAGTACTATTCTGTACGGATAAGTAGAAATCACATAATTCATCGACACATTCAATATCATAAAACCCACTTATCATAAGAAATATATCATGGAAGTGCATGTCTAAAGGAAATCAATGAGTTTTGCCCTGCGTCTCTGCTATTGATTTGAAGTGTATGGCAGAGGATGGAGCACAGCACAGGTTTTGTACAGCCCTAGGCGAGATCACTGCCAGACCTTTTCCTTTTTTAAAAGAAATCACTAGAAATGCGGTGTACAAGGATTTAAGTAAGCAAAACTGCACACCAATTAAATTCTCTTCAATAACAAGAATTGTGTTTAAACTATTATTGGATGGATGGATGGATGGATGGATGGATGGATGGATGGATGGATGGATGGATGGATGGATGGATGGATGGATGGATGGATGGATGGATGGATGGATGGATGGATGGATGGATGGATGGATGGATGGATGGATGGATGGATGGATGGATGGATGGATTTCAGGGTTTTTTGGAGTGATGGGTGAATGGGTGGATGGACTCATGAATGTTATGTTACTGGTGTTCTTCTCTTATTTAAACTAAATTATAAGACTAAACAAATGTATATTTAATTAGGTGAAGCTGTGCATTTAAATTTGTTCAATTATTATTGTTCATTATTGTGTATAGGCTATTTTAGCTATTCAAATTATATCTTAACACATGATTATTGGCATTGCATTATAATTTTACACCACTCAAATATGTATTTACTTGCTTTTAAATCTTGTTGTCAGTGCAGACTTTAGCTTATACTGTTCAGAAAGTCATTAGTGCAGCCTGCATAAAAAAAGCCTAACTAAAACAACAGGACAAAAATACATAGTTGATGACTAGACATAATCATTTCATGACTTTTTCGGGGCGGCATAGTGACTCAGTGGAACTGTTTCCTCACAGCAAGAAGGTTGCTGGTTTGAATACTGGCTGGGCCAGTTGGCATTTCTGTGTGGAGTTTGCATGTTCTCCCCGTGTTGGTGTGGCTTTCCTCCAGGTGCTCCGGTTTCCCCCACAGTGAATAAGCTAAATTGGCAGTATGAGTGTGAGTGTGTGAGTGTGTGAGTGTGTGTGTGTGTGTGTGTGTGTGTGTGTGTGTGTGTGTGTGTGTGTGTGTGTGTGTGTGTGTGTGTGTGTGTGTTTGTGTTTCCTAGTACTGGGTTTTGGCTGGAAAGGCATCCGCTGCGTAAAACATATGACAGAATAGTTGATGGTTCATTCCACTGTGGCGAAGCCGAAGGAAAATGAATGAATGAATGTGTTTGACCTATTTCTACACAGAATTTGGGAGGGGGTATAGAATGTATCCATACTAACAGTTTCAGTTCCATAAGTGTTCTAGTATTAAAGTTTTACAATTTTGTACCCAAAATCTATTATAAACTGTAAACTAGAGGTACAAAATGTACTCTTCATGTACCCCAGTGACGAAATTTGTACCTTAAAAAAAATATATATATTTTTTTTTTTTTTGAAAGTGTACTGAATGCACCTGATTATAGCACTTAAAGTTTGCATAAACCGGAAGTTGCTAAGACTTTTATTTCAGTATGTTGATGTACTGTACCAACCGAAACTTAATATTGAGTAGGTAGCGGGGCTTTCTTTTTCTTGCACATTCCCAAAACTAACGGTTAGAGGGGCATGGCTACGAATAATGTGGCTGAAGTCGTCAAACTGCCATAAACAGAGAAGTGCCACCACTCCAAACCCAGAAGCAAATAGACAGACTTCTACAACTTCTAAGTTGCAACAAAAATGGTTTACTTTAAGTAAAATCCACTTGTCACTTAAGGCAATGGGTGTAATCACAGAAATTGCTTTTACAGTGTACCTCATCAACTGGCCGTTATGTTGCTTGGTTACATGCCCTGTCAATCATCTCAACACATCATCCAGATTTTTTTACACTTAATTACAGATGCAGCAGCAGGTTAATGTCATTTGCGAGTCTTTCATGCAGAGAAATCTCCTCAGACCTTTGCATTAGCATCTATTCAGAAGTTTATTCCCAAATACAGCTTTCTAGAAGTCCACATTGTTGTTGCAAATGAAATATAACACTGAAAACATCATTTAAATAACTTCCAGTAGGTTCGAACATCTTCATCCCAGTCATTCAAACATCATTACCAAAGCCTCTCTACTTGACGGATGTCTCGCACGTCAGCCATATTTGTAGTTTGTTAACACTTTTTACATGCATTTGTAGTTCTAATCAAATTTTACATTCAATACTCAAGTGTATTGTGGCCAACATTAATGAATGCTTCAACACATAGTGAACCACACAAGAACTGTTGGCATACTCTTATGATTTGCGACATACCAATTCTATTTTCGAATACTATCTAGGATGGATAGTATGGGAATTGGGATGTAGCCAGCCTGATCTCACAAGGAAACGTAACTATTTAACGTTTTGTCAGTTTAGTGGCTAAATCAGTCACAAAAATGTACGATTTTAAAAAGAAGGAGTGGGCCCCAAACCCCACCCCTAAACCCAACCGTCATTGGGGCATAAGCAAATCGTACTAAATTGTACGAATGAGATCGTACAAACTCATACGGATTAGCCACTACATGAAAAAGTTCCGAATTGCCATTAGATCATGCTGGACGTAGCAATTGTACATTTTGATTTCACGCAAACTTTAAACATACAAAAAGTCTGATGTTCACAATGTCAAATTTATGTCCATGTTGTCCACTCCTACTCCCCCCATTTCTCTGGGTTTCTATCTAAATCCAGCAGGACAGCTGGTGAGGTCGGTGGCACCTCTGAGGTGTGGAATAAGAGTGGCCGTAAATCAGCGATGTGGACTGTTAACCAATCAACAGCTGTAAATCAGCTAGGAAGCCACAGGGCTCTGGAGGACAGAGATAATATGTAATGCGTGCCAATATGTAATCTGATATTGACATGGTATTCTCACCAGCCTAATAAATCTGCCAAATACAGGTCTCTCAAGGTTTCTGTCAAGAGTGGAGAGGAAAGCGAGGGGAAAAAAAAGCACAATTTTTCAGAGCATGGAGTAAGTCTGGTTTGACAGTATGACAGTGTCAGTAATTAGTCTGTAGTTTAAGTGAGTCAGAGTCTTACTCACACTAGTATTATACACACAAGTGGCTCTTCTGTCTGAACTCATAGCACTGAGTTTAGTGTCATTCACCGGCGCTTCTCAACCTGCCAAATGTCACCAGCTTCTTAAAAACAACATTCAGGTTTTCATCTGATTAAACAAGAACACAGCAGAAGTCACAATTCAGCTATTATGTGCACTGGTAATCAGATTCCCTCATTTCATATCGCCGTGTGATACATGATGGCATGTAAGACAACGCAGCAGGAAAGATGTCCTGTCAGATGGAAAAATATATATATTATTTTGATTTTGCTGAACTAAAAATGGTTGTTTATTTACTTTGAACGTTTGTCTGCTGATGTTTATTGGAGCAAGGAAATTTTCATAGAATTTCCTATTATTTTTTTTCTTCTGGAGAAAGTCTTATTTCTTAACAGATTTTAAAGTCAGCCCCCTTAAGAACTTGTTTTTCTTGCTACAGAACAAACCAATGTTGTCCAATGACTTGCCTAATTAACCTAGTTAAAGGTGCTGAATGTAAGTGTTTGACTCATCTAAATAAAAATATCATAATATGTTTGCAGATATTTAAGAAACCTGCTAAGTGAGCAATCTTGTTTATCTGGAAAAACAATGCTGAAGTCAGTTATTCTGATTTGAAAATGTGTGTTCCATGCCAGAATGTCTTTTTTTTTTTTGGTAATTTAACCTGCCCAATGCCAGATTCGCCAATTATATTTTAGCACCCTGAGTTGCCTTTGTGTAAAATAGCATATTTCATTCAATCAGTCAGAAAGACTCTCAAAGTGTGAGTCCGTTCCCGAAATGCGACCTCCAGTGGACAATAAGAGACACCGAAATGAGACGCAGATTCAGAGTTCCACATGAGGTGGTTATTAATTAGCAAATTATATAAATATTACGAACATAAACATTGTGAGCAGGTTACATTGTAACCCGTGTCCTAACAACACGCTAAATGACGAGATTTGCAGATTTGCACCAGAAGAAACACAACAGAAATGTAAATATTCAGAAGCACAGAATAGAAACATTATTAAATGAACACGATGAATCACTGAAATGTTTTGGCTTGCGCTGAGTCACAGTTCTAAAGTTCAATTTCAAACAGTTTATTTTATTTTTAAGATCTGAGGTGAACTATCTGCTGCTGCTTTCAGTAGTATGGCAATAAATGGCATGTATTCATGTATGCATTCAAACTGTCATTTTTAGCATTTAACACTGAATAAAGCTCACAAGTCAATCTGGTAATCTGTGCTTTTGTGTTTTGAACCAGGAGTCTAGTTCAACCACTGGGTGTAAAACTTACATACTACACCTTTATACCTTTAAATTGCACTTCAAACAGAATACTAATATCTTGGAAAATAACTAAGAAAATAGTATGTACTATGATTAGGGCAAAGAAAAAAGAAAAAAATAGTTATTTGAAATTAGTTATTAAAACTATTAAATTAAAAAATGCTACAGCACAATGGCATAAATTATCACAGCACAAAATGCTATGGCACAGTGGCACAAACTATTATGTTTGGGCCTCACACAAGTGAGTGGGCTTGACAAACCACCTGTCGAAGCATTATTCTCTCCTAGCGCTAAATTCTGAGCACTAACAGTTCCACTTTATAATTAGCACATCCTGTGTGTATTGCCTTTTTTCTTATTGAATCTTATTGAAGCCTTCACAATTGTAAGTCATATTGGACAAAAGTGTCTGCTAAATTACTAAACATAAATGTTAAAATGTGTAAAAAAAATATCTTGACTCTGTTAAACAGCACAAAATATTTTTAAAAGAATTAAAATTTTACAGCACGACTAATAATTTTGACCACTGGAGAAAGTGTAATTGAGTAAAAGAGTGATGCTGTACTATTATTAACCGTTGTAATTTTAACAGATTTGTAATAAGATTTAACTTTTGAATTTGTAGACCTTAACAGAGATTTTTGTTAAATGTTTAAATTATTTGTGCATATGACATTTTCATAGTATTGCTGAGTTAGTATAACTTGAATATAAAGGAAGTACTTTATATATTAAACAATATGTATAATGTTATGTAATAAATTATACAACTGTACTACTACTACTACTACTACTACTACTAATAATAATAATAATAATAATAATAATAATAATAATAATAATAATAAAAAATTGGCTTAGTCCCTTTAACAATCCGGGGTCGCCACAGCGGAATGAACCACCAACGTATTCAGCATATGTTTTAGGCAGCGCATGCCCTTCTAGCTGCAACCTATCTCTGGGAAACATCCATACACACTCATACACTACGAACAATTTAGCTTACCCAATTCACCAGTACTGCATGTCTTTGGACTGTGGGGGAAACAGGAGCACCCGGAGGAACCCCATGCAAACCCGGGGAGAACATGCAAACTCCACACAGAAATGCCAATTGACCCAGCCGAGGCTTGAACCAGCGACCTTCTTGCTGTGAGGCAACAGCACTACCTACTGCATCGTCCATAATAATAATAATTATTATTATTATTATATATTAATATTATGATTCTGTAAATTCAAGATTATTTATATATATATATAATTTATATTTCTAGAGATGTTTTTTTTAAGTTTAGACATAAGAAAACAATATTTGGCCATATAGCTAAAATATAGTTTTGTACATTCATTTAATTCAATATGTGTTTCTTATTTTATTAAGTGTTTTTATTCAAATATTTTAACAACATATCCCTGCCATTTATGTATTTCAAAAAGTATATTACACTGATACAGTATCAACTCCATAAAATATAGTCTGGCTGGCTGCACTGATGATATCATAGATATGTTGAAATGCTATGTGTCTGGCGAGACTCGCTCTGAGAAGCAGAGGTTGAGAACCACTGTCATACACTCTTACAAATCAGCCTTGACTTTGCACATCACTTTGCTATATTGCCCCATCAGTCTCCGAGGGCTGATGAAGCCTCATCTATAGATCTCTCTCTAACTTGCCAGGCTGCGTGATGGATGAATATCCCACAAACCCATCCCTCTAGTTCATGTGAAGCGCTATAGCTAACAGAGCCAATTAACACCGGCTGTCTAAAACAAAAACACAGCCTGTATGTGTGCTAATGTCTTGTGCAATATGCATGCGTAGTAAATATCTAGTTTGAATGAGTATAAACTTTATTCTTTAGGAGTTTAAACTTAATTCATTAAACATTTCTAATTTTTTGCATTATCAGGAACAAATGATTAATAAAATATATTAAAAAGGGAACATTCATTTTAAATAGTAATATTATTTCACCAACTTACTGTGTAAATATATTTTAATCAAATAAATATAGCACACTGTAAAACCCAACAGTCAACTTTATCAAATGAAATGAGTGTAGTTAACTCAAAATGTACTGAAAGTTAATTCTACTCATTTGAAAAGAGTTTGAACTCAGTGTTGAAGGTATTGAGTTAATTAAATACCTCATTACTTCAACTCAAATGAATCAGTTCACAATACTCATATAGATTAATTTTATTTAACTTAAATGGTTTGTAGCAATCGATTTCCTCAAACGGTTTGAGTTGTCTTAACTTTTAATTTGTTTTGAGTTCTCCTTATTTATCGGGTTTTACTGTGCTCAAATTGCTTTGTTTACTCAAATAGATTAAGTTCACAGTACTCATTAGGATTAGTTTTTTAACCTAAATGGCTTGTTGCAATTGGTTTCCTCAGATGGTTTGAGTTACCTTAACTTATTGGGTTTTACAGTGCATGTGTATTTAAAAAAACACATCTGGGTTCCTTAAATAAAGGTATGGAGTTCTTGGAAAGAGAGAAAAAAATAAAAACTTCTTAGTATGTTTCTTAGCATGTAGAATATTTTAACAATCTATTTTTTTCACCATAAAGAACCTCTTGTGAAATGAAAAGACTCAATTCATGTTAAATGTTCTTCAATGAAACATTGAAGCCAAAAAATCATTATAAAGGTTCCAGAAGTAGCACAAGAACATATTTAGTTCCTCAAAAGACCTTTTAGTGAAATAAACAAAAAAAAAGAATATACATTTTTAAAGGGATAGTTCACCCAAAAACATTTATTGAACATTTTATTTGAACATTATTTGAAGATTACTTGAACATTTATTTAGTATTTACTCTTCAAAACCTTTATAAGTTGTTGTTTTTTTTTCTGTTGAGCCCAAAAGAAGATATTTTAAAGAAAGGTGAAAACCTGTAACCATTGGCCTTCATAGTAAGACACAGATACAGGATTTCAGCTTTCATCAAAATACCTTCTTTTGTGTTTAACAAAAAAAATGTTATATAAATGCTCAGTTTTGATGTGAACTATCCTTTTAAGTGTGGACTGTATTTAAATCCGACATGAGTAAATGTTGCGCTACATTGTGTTTGACAACAGATGTTTGAAAGCAAATACTGGTTGAGTCAAGTTCAATCCCTTGCAAACTTCTAAAATGAAAAAACAAGTCCTAAACTGAATACTAAAATGAGCCACGGCTTCATAAAGATAAAAGAGGATAGGAGATGTAGGAAAAATCGGAGAGAAAAATCTTGCGATGAATCTTTTGATGGAAATCTTTGTGAAATACGGTGCAATCACAATCGAGTGCCCAGTGTCATAAAAGTGCTCTGTGTCAACTGCATTATCATCCACAATGCAATTGAATAGCTACTGAAAAATAAAATAAATATAAAAAAATAAAAAACAGCAAACTGTAATAGAAAGTACCTCAAGTACTTTAAAAAAATAATAAACATACAAAAGTAAAAGTGCAGCTATAAATGCCATTTCTTGGCAAAATATGTAGTGAAAATACAGTAAAGGTATCTGTTCTATATACTACTCAAAGTACATGTATGAGTAAAAAGTATTGATGCAATATAATGATACAAAACTACAAATGTGCAGTGCAAAATACAATTTCTGAGATAAACAATCAATTACATTAATTTGAGAATTTGTAATTTGTTACTTTACACCCCTGCAGGGAAAACTAAATTAATAACCATGGCTCCAGACAATACACTAAGGTATTATGACGAGAGAGAGAAAAAAAAAGGATACTGAGAATTATTCACAACACTATTGCTTTTAATCCACAGCTTCAGCAAACATGACAGTCTGGAGCATAAGATTTCTGTCATGTAATTACACTTTTGGGTTAAGCTACTTCAACACTGTTGCTTGAAAAGCAACAAGCTGCTGTACCAAATTAAGTAGTCACAGTACCTGTAGTTAGTAAAGATGTGTAAGTCATACACAAAGGAGGAGTTTGAGGACAAAACCTCAATCTTGAAATGCAACATCCGAATAGTATGTGTAGGTGTGGTAAAACCATAGTATAAATGGAATAAATGACTCTAGTCTTTTAAAATATTAGAAAATAATGCACACCCACAACAGCATGCCAACATTTATTCCTAAGGTCAAAAACTGCCAGTTAGAAACGTCATAAAGTGATAATAACAAAGTGAAGAGCTCAAATCTTTGAATAGTAACAGTAACAGATGCTGCTTTTTAGCTTTTTTTTTCTCTAACATATAAAAAGAGATACGACAGTGATCTGGATACAGGCCCAAATCATCCCTGCTGTAATCCCTCTATCATCATTCCCCTCTTAGGGCTTAACAAAACAACCATATTGTTCAAATGCTCATTTAAAAAAAAAAAAAAACACTGCATGATATTCTACTCTGCCAACAGTCAACAAGTATGATACGATAAGTTTTGTGCCTAGTGATAATCCTTGTTTACAAATGAGTGGTTCAGATTTGAGTGGTTTTATTTGTTATAGTCTGTGTAAAATCAAAATTTACTATGCTTATTTTGCTAGTGCACATTGTTAGACAATTGTTGACAATTGTTGTTTGTTTAGACAATCTTCAATCAAAGCCAATTGCTTCTGCGTTTAAATTGGTGGTCCTACTCTGTTGACGTCAGTTTGACAGATTCAGCCACAATATTCTTAACCAGATCCTTCTTACCGTTAGTTTGCTATGAGTAAATGATGAGCAAAAAGTGAGAACTCAGTAATTTAAAGTACTTCCAACTGAAACGGAATATTAAATCTCAGCAACTTCTGGTTCACTCAGAATTTAAACAAGCAAAATTACAGTTGCAATCAGAATTATTTAACCCCCTGATTTATTAGCCCCCCTGTTTATTTTTTTTCCCAATTTCTGTTTAACGGAGAGAAATTTTTTTCAACACATTTCTAAACATAATAGTTTTAATAACTCATCTCTAATAACTGATTTATTTTATCTTTGTCACTAGATATTTTTCAAGACACTTCTATACAGCTTAAAGTGACATTTAAAGGCTTAACTAGGTTAATTAGGTTAACTAGGCAGGTTAGGGTAATTAGGCAAGTTATTGTACAATGATGGTTTATTCTGTATACTATTGAAAAGATATATAGCTTAAAGGGGCTAATAATTTTGACCTTAAAATGGGTTTTAAAAAATTAAAAACTGGTTTTATTCTAGCCGAAATAAAACAAATAAGACTTTCTCCAGAAGAAAAAATATTATCAGACATACTGTGAAAATGTCCTTGTTCTGTTAAACATCATTTGGGAAATATTTAAAAAAGAAAAAAAATTAAAAGGGGGTTCAATAATTCTGATTGCAACTGTAAATGCAGAAAGATCATGCATGTAACTTTATGAACACAAATCTGATAGACACGTTTAGTTGTAAACCAATAACCAATAATAAATTACAAAATATTAAAGATTCAAGCTGAGCAATTTTCCTAAAATAAAAATATAATCATAAAAATAAATAAATAATAATAATAATAATAATAATAATAATAATAATAATAATAATAATAATAATAATAATAAATAAATAAATAAATAAATAAAAATAAAATAAGATCATTTAATATAAAATATGAAAAAAATGAAATAAATTAAAATATAATAAATATAATATTAATTAAATTAAATTAAAACAAAAAAACCTAAACAAAATTAAACTAAAAAATAAATATAAATAAAATAAGATACGATAAAAATGATATAATATAAAATAAGATATATATAAAATAAAATAAAAAATAATTATTACAATATAATAAAGGATAATTAAATTTAATTAAAAACAATATGAAAATAATAAAATACAATAATATAAGAACAATATTATGTAATATAAAAGATAAAAATAAAATAAAATATTATATTAAATTTAATTTATATAATCTAAGAATTTAATATAAATTAAAGACAATTAAATAAGACATAAATAAATTAAACTAAAATACATTAAAATAAAAGATAATAAACACAAATTAAATTAAATTTAAAAATAAACAATAAATATAAATAAAAAATGAAAATTTGATAAATATAAAATAATATATAATTAAAGATAATTACATTAAATTAAACAACATTTTTTTGTTTACTAAAAACAAAATATAATAAAATAAAACTAAAATTAAATAAAATTAAATAATAAAAAAAAAAGATAAAATAAAAAAATTTAATAAAATAAATTAATAGGCTCTCTTAAAATAAAATAAAAACAATCATAAAACAATAGCAGGAAAAATTGCATGAGTTGCCACCCCTGACATAGTAGTCAAAAAATGGTCTTTTTAATTGGCCAAATGTACTATAATTACTGAGGATATGGTGCTTGAGCTAACTGGGTTTTGGGGCCAAACACGGCGCTTTAGTCAAGAGGATTGTGATCAGAAAGAGGAGGCCATTAGCAGTGTGCAGTGTTATCTGCTCTTTGATCAATGTTGTAATACAGTCTGCATCAGGCCCAGGGAAATTAAATGAAGAAAACTGTGGAGAAGAGAAAGAATCCCCCACCGAGGGACGTATACATTTTCTCTGCAAGTTAAACGCTTTCATGCAATTCAATCTGTCTGATGTCATGCTGGTAGTGAGTGAGGACGTGTTTTTCTCTGAAGACCGAAAGACCACTTATATGCCAGGATAGACATCACTTTGGCTGGTTAACTTTCACTTGATTTACTGTCTTTGAGATTAATCGATATTCAAGGAATTGGGTGGGGGGGTCGGGTGTATCATGTTGTGGGGGTGAAATAAAATAAGATGGTCATGTGATCTCACTGTGATGATCAAAACTTTTACTGACATGATCTGAAGAAATAATAACACTAAAATAACTGAATAACTGATTTATTACTGAACTTAATAATTCATTCATTCATTTTCTTGTCGGCTTTGTCCCTTGCGGGGTCGCCACAGCGGAATGAACCGCCAACTTATCCAGCACGATTTTACGCAGCGGATGCCCTTCCAGCCGCAACCCTTCTCTGGGAACTTCCACACACACATTCACACTCATACACTACGAACAATTTAGCTTACCCAGTTCACCTGTACTGCATGTCTTTGGACTGTGGGGGAAACCGGAGCACCCGGAGGAAACCCACGCAAACGCAGGGAGAACATGCAAACTCCACACAGAAACGCCAACTGACCCAGCCCAGCTGAGGTTCGAACCTGCGACCCAGCGACGTTCTTGCTGTGAGGCAACAGCACTACCTACTGCGCCACTGCGTTGCCCTGAACTTAATAATAATAATAATAATAATAATAATAATAATAATAATAATAATAATTATTATTATTATTATTATTATTATAAAATAACATTTTATGTGATTTTATTACTGAACTTATTTAATAATAATAATAATAATAATAATAATAATAATAATAATTTTTATTATCATTATTATTATTATTATTATTATTATTATATAACATTTTATTTGATTTTATTACTGAACGTATTTAATAATAATAATAATAATAATAATAATAATAATAATAATAATAATAATAATAATAATAATAATAATAATACTGTAACCAAATTAATACTGCATCTGCTGTGTAAAACATATCCCAGAGTAGTTAGTGGTTCATTCCCCTGTGATGATCCCTTATAAATCAGGGGCTAAGCTGAAGGAAAATTAATGAATGAATGAGCAATAGTACAAATATAATTACTGACAAATTACTAAGGACATTTTCACATTTGCATAGAACAAGTCGCAATATACAACATTTTAAAAACACTAGCTGTTTTTTTTTTTTTTTTTATGAATGTTAGTACACTGGATTGGCAAGTTTAAACAGTGAAAGATAAATAAGCTCACAGTTTATTTTAAGGTACAATTCTTCCTATTATCAACCCAGAATCTAAACATTTAGCTCAATAAACGATTAATTTGCTGCTTATTAGTTTTTCTCAGTCGCTTTGGTGCATTTCTCACAACACTATTTACATTTGCACAAATGTTAATACAATTCTCAAAACAATTAGTCATTTGTGCACATCATAGTAGCAATTTCTCATTCCTTCTAACAAATTGCAAGTGCTTGTGGACGTGCATCAATTGCTTTCATACAACTCTCTGCTGTTTATAACATTATCATTTGCTTATGTCATGTCAGTCAAAATTAACTAAACTTGTGGATGCTGAATAGTCATATAAACTATAGTAATAGTCCTCATTTCATTACTTGAGTCAAAAAAAAATTATACTAGTTGTACAACTAGTTGTCAAAATCTGTCAAGCTAATTTTATAAAAAAAAAATGCAAATCTTTTTTTTCCTGAAAATGTCTTCCAAAATGATAAATTTCATGAATGATTTACAGACCTGTGTATGTTGTAGGTTCAGTTCCAATATGTACTGCAATATTGTTTACAGTTGTGCACAGCTCTACCCAAAGGAAGTTTATGTTTGTTGTAAATAAGGGTGTATTTATTCTTTTGCACAATGCTGTGAATAAATTAGAATTTCAAAGAGTAAAATGTGAAAGATACATATTCAGTGTCTTGTACTCAGATACCTCACTAAATGCAGTGATGTCTAACTTTACTGTAGTTTTCAAATGTCTGTGCGAATAGTATATAGTGCCATCTTGAGTATTTTTAGGAAGTCACCAAAATCTGACTTTTTTGCATTAGAAATCATCTACAGAGTAAACTGTCATAATGAAAACATGACAAAGCCATTTGACTGTCTTGTTCATAGACAAGGGTGTCAGGACTTTTAATCTTGATGACACTGACACTTTCATTGACATCAATACTTGCTTTTGAGGAATGAGCTCTCCATTTTGAGCAAGTGACACGCTTTTGCATGTTATCAACTAGGTTTTGCAGTTTGTACTAATTGTTTTGAGAAATGCATTAACTGTTCTGCAAATGTAAATAGTGTTGTGAGAAATGCACCAAAGCCACTGAGAAAAACTGTAATAATTAAAGTATAAAAATGTATATAAGTTACACTTTAAATGAACAAATAATAGACAAATAAATAGACATACTTACAGTTGTTTATATATATATATATATATATATATATATATATATATATATATATATATATATATATATATATATATATATATATATATATAAAATGTCAAATGCCTTTTTAAAAAGCTATTTAAACTGTGCTTTTAAATGCATTTAAAATTATCCAATAATATACCTTTTATTGTTGAATTATTAAGCCTTTTAAAACATGAAATAAATAAAAAGTTATAAAATTGTCTATTTTTGTATACATTTAACTGCTATTTTTAAATTTATTGTTTTATTGCTAATTAAATGACACTGAAAAAAAAGTTAAATAAACACATTTAAATATGTTTATTTGTCTATTATTTGTCTATCATTTAAATTGTGATTTATTTATATATATTTTTTTGCTTTAATTATTAAACTGATATGTTAATTATTCATCTAATTTCTAACTGGCACTCCTGGTCCTCCATAGTGCTTATCTTAATCTTGATTAATGTAAGCCAAGGCCAGATTTTGATTTTAAATATGTATAAATACAGTAATAAATGTATAAATACTGTAAATGCTGAGATTAAAATTAAGACTCTGTAAAAAATATAACACACATACACATTTCTGAAAGACATTCAATCAGTATTTAAAAAGGCACCACTTTACACAGAAAACCTCCAAAACTGAACACAAACCTAATTTAAGCTTGCGTTTAGTTCAGCGGTCATTTCAAATGCTCTGGCTACTGTTTGTACACACAGTGTTTCGGCAGTGTTTCATCACATCTGCAGAAGACTAAATTTCATTTCTTTTATTTTTAGAAGGGAAAAGTGATTGTGAGTTGAGGGCCATTTCCCTCCGAACATCTCCGCTAGCTGTAAAAGCAAATAAGCTCATTTTCCAAACACAGAGATGGGGGGGGGGGGGGGGGGGATGTGTGCAAAGAAGGCTGAAAATGATAGCCTTGCAATCTTTGCAGTGTCCGTCATGCTGTGAGCAACATTTCGCTACAGTCCAAACTGCTGCAATAAATAGTGGAGAAGAATGTCATTTAGCTGAATGTCTTTGCCAAAGCTGACAGAAGAAGATGGAAAAACACAATGGTATGTTGTTTAAACTGTAGCAGAAAAGTGCCTTTTTATTATCTGATTCACTGATAAAGGAAGTAACCTGTTGTTGTTGTTTTTTTGTTTAGTTTTTTTAGCATTAGCATATTTAGGGTTTAGCATTAGCTACTTTTAAGGGTTAATTGGCCATTTTTCCACCATCAGTTGCACTAAAGGCAAGGTGAATTTATTTATATTGACAATGTTCTGCGATGCGGAAGTACTCGTTAATATGATTGTTTTAGTACTTCTGATTCAGCTGCCTATGGGAGAAATTACTGGGAATAATGAACAGCAGAAAACGGTCAGACTACTGGCTCTACAAACAAGTGTGTTTCATGACTATACAGACAAAGTAGAATAATATAACAAGAAAAGATCAGTTTGCAACATCAAGCAGCACAACGGGCCATTTTTAACGTATAATAAGAAATGGAAGTGAATGAGACCGAAAGTCTCAAACCACAAAACTTCCAATGGCTGCGCCCGCTCATACGTGAATAAGGTCAATACCACATTTCATACACAATGGTAATTCAAAGCGCTTTACATAAACAAGATTAAAAGAAACTAGTATAAAAATAACAACAAAGGAAAAAAAGATTAAAAACAGATTAAAACAGGTAATAAAGAATGAAAAAGAAAAGAAAGACATTATAGTGCGATCTGTTGGATGTAGCACAGTGCTCCTTCAAGGCACAGCTAAACAGATGCGTTTTAAACTTTGATGTTAAGAGCAGGATTTCAAATAAAAATAAAACAAAACTTTGGGTTTAACATGCCTGAATAGTGTGGATGCCAGGCATAACCATAACAACCTTAATTGTTTTAAAATGAAACGGCACCTCAATCAGTTTATGATGATCATACTGGGTACATTATTTGTGATTACATGGTTTGTGATGCCCCCTGCTGCTGGATTCAGCTTTCAGAAATGATCAGATGTGCTCCAACATTAGGCACATTCAAATCAAGGAGCATTTCATACATAGCAGGAAATACTATAGCAGCAGTGATACTGGAGATTCCAAATACTGGTAAAGCCTAGGACGGACTAACTTTTTTTTGTGACATAGGCAAAGAACACTTTTGTCACGCTTATATTAATTACACATTTAAAACATTAACCTCAAAACATTAATGCAGTTGCAAAGGTCTTATAAATATCACCTATGAGCAGCCTGCCAATGTACAGTAAATATATCTAAGTTCGAGTTGTCACGATACTAGAATTCGATACCAATCGATACTGAAATTTTAAAAATGTCCACTTCCTGCTAAAATTTGAGCGCTGTTGAGCGCGTTCCTAAACTCCGCTGATTTGCCATTGTGTTCACGTGCTCAACAGAAATGACTGTGATTGGCCGTGAAGGTCATCAGTTTGCCGAACTCCGTGTAAACACAGACACAGAAACACTAGAGCGTTTTAAAGCCGCAATTCATCAGCGGATCACTCGTATCTCAGCTTATAGACAAACCAGCTGATCGACGCAGCTTTAAAATGCTTCAGTATCCCTTTATCTGTGTTTACAGTGGTGAGTTTGGGGAACTTATGCCCTTCATGGTCAAATCACAGTCATTTCTGTTGAGCATGTGAACACAATAGCAAATCAGCGCTGTTTAAAATTGAGGATGGATGTTTTTAAAATTTCAACATAGATTGATGTCACTTTAGATGCTATTTCTGTGTTTGGATGTGACACTAGCTACTGTATGTTACCCTCCAAAGATGCAAATTACACAAAACTGGAGCAAAAAAATCTAGCAAAAAAAAAAATTGAGAATAAAGCACCATTTCCATCCAATGAGTCAAAGAGAACAATACCACCACTTCCTGATAAACTGGTGCAAAAAAAAATCAAAAAAGAAAAATGGATTGTGGGTCTTTATTTTGTTTTATAATAAATTACTTGAGCTTCAGAAGAGGAAACGCAATGAACGTTCCAAGGCTGTTGGAGTCATGGAATTCTGGGAGATGATAATGCCAACCCCTTTGACAATGGACTTTGACTGAGGGATTTTAGAATGACCAATCAACATTTTGGATATTTTTGGTTTGTCCAAAAAAGCCGTCCCATTGTGCTCATTTTTGTTATCACATGACCTGTTGAAACAAAATCACATGACTTTCTTGATGCACATGCTGGAATTTATTCCATGAAAGCCTTTTCAACATACAGTAGTTTATGTGCATTTTTTTCTTTTTGGATAAAAAGTTTATCCTACACAGTGGTGTGCATACCTTTTTTATGCGCATTTTCAAAATATATGCGCATCCTTATGCAACATTTCAAAATGCGCATAAAAATAGGTGGATGGAAACAAAGACCCGTTTCAAAAACCCACAGTTACAGTGGAATAAAAAGCGCATCTCAAGCACAAGCACATCAAATGAAAAGCATGTCAGATACTAGAGAGCATTTCATTGGTCAAGATTTGATGAGAAATTTAAGGTAACATGAAAAAAAAGTGTTAATCCTTTCAGGCGGAGGTGAAAAACTGCAAGCTTGAGATGTTTATATCAGTTTTATATCTTCTAAACTCACATTTTGTCATGATTTTGGAGCATTTTCCAAATGCACATAAAAATAGGTGGATGGAAACAAAGCGACTGTTTCAAAATCCCACAGTTACAGTGGAATAAAAACAACAAACCCGAGATGATGAGCTTTCTGCATATTAAATTAAAGATGCAGTAGGTGATTGTCTTCAGTAACATTTTTAGTTGTGCTGGTTGAAAGTTTCTTCACATTCCAATGGTAATTATTAAAGTAAATGATCTAAATGTATTTAAATGTATTTTTATATTCTGGGTAAGGCATAAGACTAAAAACAATGTTCATCCAATAAAAAATGGTCAGGCCGAAAATTCCCATAATTCTGATAAGCAGCCAAAACTATCTGTCAGCAAATGTAGATTTGTACATCTGCACACCCCTGTTCATGCAGGCATATCTGCCATTTGCACGTGCAAACGAGAGAGTGACAGCGGTAAAAACAAATACTGAACCAAAACTTTTAAAACTCCTGAATCAATATTTGAGTTACTTTTGCACGCTGGAAGGAGGATGACACCATGGCTGAAGTATTTCTTTTAGACAGGCAATGTTACGTTTTAAAACCATTTTAGTCACGCAAAGCAGATGTAGATTGTGCTGTTTTACGAATGGTTTATATGCACGGAAGTGTTGTTCAGCCACTGAAATCTTCTGCCGAAGATTGATGTGACTATTTTCAGTTTCATAAGGGACCTTCTACAGCATCGATAATGTTGACTTTTATTCAGTTTAACAACAAAACATAAGTAAACAGCGATATTCCGCCTAGCCTGCTTTACTGAGGTGAAGATGGTTTTATATAACCACATTGATTCATTTTTGAACAATAACAACCTGACGTGCTCCTTATATTGTTTACTGCTACTTTGAATATTCGGTCTAAAAAATCATGCAAGTATGGCTTAGTAATAAGTGTAATTCCTGAACTCTGCCAGCCAAGCACCATAGTTGCTTTAGGACAAAGAGCGTGAGCGAGTGAGACCAGCGATCCTTGCATGCATGAAATAGTGCACATTATAACAAGTTAGCTTGCTACACAACTGAAAACATGCTAGCTATATTAGTTTTTATTTGGAATAGTATTATAAAGGTACTATAAAGTTTTCTAACTGCCGAATGACATGATCTAGTGGGTTGTCTACTGTCATCTTTACGGTGCACATTTGTGATTTCAGGAGGCGTGGCTTTGCATGGCGGGGAAGGGACTGTGTTTTCAAAGCTATGATGTTAGCTATGATCACCTACTGCACCTTTAAGATACAAATACTTTAAGACTAGAGTCTTAATGCTATGCTTGGTTATGTTGACAGTTCCTCAAATGATTGCTGAAGCGAATTATTTCGATTTGGAAATATTTGAAATTCAGCATTTTGACCACTGTATTAAAAAAAAAAAAAAACAAGCAGGTTTTATAGTATAGTAATAAAAGCTAACTAAACCAGACAACCACAATTAATTTTTATGACACGCACTGCAAAAACATGAGGTGTCAGTCACTGATCAACAGCTTTCAGCATTTGCATAAAAAGCCACACGAGATTCATTTCAATTTCAACATTAAGCAAAAGCCTCACTCTGTAGGTTCAGCATATTTCTGGAAATTAGTTTGATGGGTAATTGCATTCTAGTGATGCACGCTGAAGATTGAATAAATAAATACGCTTTTTAAAATGCAGAAAAGCATAATTCTTAATGTGGCATGTCACCGGGCTGTCGTTGAAGATCACGATGTGAATGACAACTCTGTAATTGTTATGGGAGAATGTGGCCAAGACTCTATAAAACTGTTACAGGTAATAAACCGAGAGACAGATTTGTATCAAAAGTTTCAACAGCTCCCGTATGTGTTGAGCTCAGGCCTGAGAGACGAGGCCAGAGGGAACGCAAATAAATATTTATTTATGACAAGCGCTGCAGCATTCGCCATCCATCCACAAAGCGGGGATTTCACAGAAATGATAAATCGCTTCTTTGTGCCCTTGAGAGTTCAGCGTCCTTTCGCCTATTTGTCTCTGCTAGCTTATTCATATTAGATATGGATTGACATTTCATTCCGGTAGTTTCCCATTTTAATGCAAAGTGGAAAAAATTGTAATAATTAAATAAATAAACTGGGCATACCAAACAGAATAGTATGCACGTGCAGGAAGAAACAGTAAGTGAACTCTTCATGATGGATTGCAGTAAAATATTTGTAGTCTTTTAAAAAGCATGATGTGTACAAGATAGAGAGGGTATGAAAAGTTATTTGTTTGTTTTGAAATTTGTGAGACGGAATTTGTCCAATAATAAACACGAAACACACCTGGTTGTTGTTACCTGGTCATGCCGTGAATCGTGTTATATTGGTGTCGTCATTTTAGCTCCAGCAGACACTCTTTAGGTGCTGCACTGGCTGAATTAGTCGTCTGATCTTGGAGCACTGTCGCAGTACTTTGATACCACATGTGACAGTCACATGGCGTCGGCGCAGCATCAATCCGGCCAAAATTTCTAACAGGCATGCACCCCTTTAAGACAGATTTCGTTCGATCTGCGCAGCGCTGCATGAATCAATAAATGAATCAATCAATGAAATAATTAACCAATCAAAAACAGAATAGAATGAACAAATGAATGAATGAATAAATCAATAAATGAATCATTGAATAAACGAATGAATGAATCAATGAATGAATCAAGAAAGGAATAAATAAATCAATGAATGAACAAATCAATTAATAAACGAATCAATCAAGAATGGAATGGGATGAATGAACAAACGACTGAACATACAAATGAATGAACAAATGAACGAACAAATGAACGAACAAATGAATGAGTCAATCAATTAAGAATGGAATGCAAGAACAAATTAATGAATGAATGAATCAATGAATGAATTAATTAATAAATCAATCAATAATGGAATAGAATGAATGAACAAATGAACGAATCAATGAATAAACAAATCAACACATAAATCAATGAATGAATCAATAAATCAAACAATTTATATTACACACACACACACACACACACACACACACACACACACCCTACTCAAACAAATGTTTCCAGACAAAATAAATAAATTGTTTCCAGTCAAAATAAATACATTTTACTTGTACTAACTTTCTCTTTTAAACAAAAACAAACCACAAAAAAATGAAGAAAAAAAAAAACAAACAAAAAATACAAAACAAAAAACACTGCAAAATCCATCAATTTCACAAATGGTTTTCATAAATAATTTTATAAGAAAGAAAATGAAAAATGTGGATTTTGAGGGTTAAAAAACCCCCCAAAAACATTACAACTAATGTTCATAAACATTGCTTCATTCTTTTACTAAGATTGCTTTTAAAAATGATATTATTATTATTTCTATTGGTGTCTGTCTTTGCTTGTGTGTGTCTGTATTTGTGTCTCTGTGTGTACGTGTATGCACACTTTACTCGAACGCACTATTAGAGGTCAAAATAAATCAGTGGCTGACCCTTGTTTGTCAGCAGCATTAACATCTCCCAAACATTTTCTTTGATTGCGGATCAGCGCTGGATATCTGCTCTGAGATATTGATTTGCATCTTGTAACAAAAGATGTCATATAAGAAACATCTTGAATAAGAAAAAAAAAGTGTATTCAATCGCACTATAAGCAATAACACAATTCAAAACAAATGCCTAAATAAAACCCTGCTCCGTGCAGATGACAAAACGGTCAGCCAACGGATTGACAGCACAGTTTATTTCCATGCTAATATGTAAGCTCGATTGTGAACGGATGACACGACCCTTCTGAAAATCTTCATTTCCAAGAACAACACGATTTCATTTTTCCACACATCGCATTAAGGACGCAATGAAAGCAAAACACGGCTCTTTTTTCGAACACAAGGTGCCCTGCGGATTTACTCTCTTCACCTTTGTTGTTTTCTACAAGCACCACTGTCCGGGTAGAAGACGAAATAAAATATAGATATCAGAAAAAACGCTTTAGGAGCTTAAAGTTGCAAGAATGTCAATGCCTCTTTTTTTTTTTTTTGCTAGCCCATTACCATAGCTTGAAGAAAAGAGTAGGGAAAAAAAGCAATAGACTGAGATAGTCCTCTAATCTTGGAGTCCACTCAAAAAGCATTGAATGAAAAGGCTTTTACTGCCACGCAGATGGTATGCTGTGAGAGGTTTTATGTTGAGTGATGCCCAAAATATATTGACATCAGATTTGTTTTCAACCGGTGCACTTAAGAGTTCTTCTATAGGCTCAGACGTCGCACTTAAAAAGACAAGCTCCTGCTTTATCTGAACTTGTCTTCTTTTTTTCTTCAGGCGCAGACGGACACAGTGTTTACCAGCTATAAAGATGCATTATTTGGAAAAGTTTGGGCCAGGTGTTTGAGAAGCACTAATAAATTTAATAAACAGATTAAAATAACCTTCAGAATTACAATTACGAGAGGTCAATGCTGTGATGCATTGTGGAAACACTTATGTCTCACTTATTCCAGCGCGTATACTGAATGTCTGTACCAGCCGGTACAATGTGACGTCTTTGTTTGAACCGATCAGCGCGCTCTATTGTGAGTAAGGTGCAACTTCATTAATATCCATGTTATAGTTTCGAAGATTGTTTTTACCTGTTACAATGTTCAGATGGCAGAGAGACGCCACGTTGTGTCGCCAACCGTAATTAAAACAAGTGAAAGGAGAAGAATTGTTTGGAGACATGGTTCATCAGTGTTGCATTTATAAATGTGCTGCAACAAAGTTTTGTTGCCATTTCCCTGCTTTGAAAGCAGATGGACTCACATGTGTGAATTACAGTGGTCTGCTAACACGCGACAGAAATATGTTTGTAAGGAACAATTTTTACCCAATTTTTAAAGACGTGGTTTCAGTTGGTGTTGATTGTCCTGTCTCTACAGATTCGGTGAGTGAGCGATCAGTGTTCTTTGTTTATGTTTATTCAGGGGCAAAGTTAGTTAGTATCGTCAGCAGTCCTCTTTCACTTTTTAAAGACAAGCCTTAGTCAAAATGATTGAAGTTACTAAGTTTACAGTAATATCACTACAATATTACGAACTGAAATATCCGCTGTAAATGCTGCTCTCCGAATGTAAACACATGTTTTTTTGTGACAGGATAGTCTATACACACGGCTGTTTGAAGCTATTCTCTGCACTAACCGAGTCTCTGCATCTAAGTTACAGAGAAATGCGGAGGTTTTTTTGTCCTATACGGCGTGCAGTATCAAAAATTCCATTAAAACAACACTCTTCCAGCAGTTCCTTGCATCCAATATCTTGTTTGTCATGGGGGCATGCATGAAATGTTCCTGAATTAAAGTGAAAGTGCCAAATGGCAGTTAAAGTTGACAAATTAAGAATGAAACACCAAAATTTAGATGAAATTTCAAAGGAAATGTTAATAATGTGGTGACGCGATGAGGTTAATCGAATTATGCGCTATAACATGTAAAACGAGATCAGGAAAGGAACATAAAAAGCAACTCATGTAAATACCTTCATCATATTATTGTCTTATTTAGATTAAGGCAAATAATTCGATTACTAATGTTCATGTAACTATAGTCACCAGTACCGCCGCTCCTTATACGCAGAGTACGCAGGCTGCGTAGGGAATCAACGACGGAGGGGGGCACTATCTCGGTTGCTCTAGAAAAAATTATTAATATTTATTTAATAATATTAACATAAACTGAGTGTAAATAAAACATATGTTGATAATATATTGTTAAAAACATGAAAAAAAAAATCATTTTATGACGAACACAAAAACAAACATGTGATGTAATTTTTTTCCATGAATGCACATAGCCGCGTACACAGCTTATAATTATAATTGATGCAAGTTGCAGCTCTATGCCCGGGAAAAGCAACAGCAGTCTGGAGCCGAGAAGAGGAAAAAAGTACAAGATGAATCACGTGCATCACTTTAAGGTAACTTATATGTCCATGAATATGGAAAACATATTTTTGGCTGTTCAAGTAAATTAGTAAGCCTTATTTGTTGTTGTTCACGTTCAGTTTCTTGCTTTGCAGCTCTGCATTGTGCTATAAACTATGACAGGACATGTACTATGACTTTTCGCAGTTGCCCCTCTTCCCCATGTTGCTGATAATTACACAAACTCATTTTTTTTTATTAACTTGTGCAATACTTTAAAATTCTGTTTGCAGACCAGTTACATACTGCACAATTATTTCACTGTATGTATTATTTACTATTATATAGTTATATAATTATATAATATAATATAATATAATATAATATAATATAATATAATATAATATAATATAATATAATATAATATAATATAATATAATATAATATAATATAATATAATTCTTTGCAGTTATCATTGTTTATTGTTTTGTCTATTTCTATACATTTCTTATTGCTGCTGTTGTTATTGCTTGTATCACTGCAATGACAATAAAAGTCTCTTTAGTCTTTACATCAGTGGATTTGTGTGTTGTTAATAGGCCGTTTTTTTTTCTTTTTTGTACATTATAATGTGAAATTACAAAACTGACTCATTCTGTGATTCTTTAAAGATCAATATTATAAAATGAATCAAATTACTGTAAGCCACAGGCCATAAACAATTTTTATTGCATGAATTCATTAATTAATTCATTCAAATAAATAGTTTTTGTTTAAAAATACACTTATTAATTCTTAAAAACCACAAATGTCTTTGATTTATACTGACAGAAAGGGTCAACTTTTGTCACCATAGATTATAGTGCAAGTTAAACCCACATTTTGGTTGTAGTTTAGACACAATATAAAGAGTGCTTGACTATCCCATTGTTTTAATGGTGTGTCATAAGTTTTTCTTTAAATTACTAATTTCTTCTGTATTGTATTGGAGGTTCAATGCTAAAAATTTGTCACAAAAGAAGATGAGGTGGCATGACCAGCACTGCTCCAGAGGCACCAGCAGCAGCACAGGTACAGACACAGGATGCAGCACTGAGGACCATCCATCTCTACAGGTACAAAGAGGGTTATATTCCTCACCTTTTGTAAATGTTTGAAATTGGGAATGCTTCTGCAGAAGACATGTCAGTGTTTATTTTGATGTAAACTATTATTTTGTAATGTTAATATTTGAATGTTTAAGTATAATTGAGTGTTTATATGCATATTTATGTATAAAAATAAATAAACACGTTTAAATACATGTTTGTGTGTTTTTGTTCCTCTGTGGAGGCACCGCAGTAAAATTTTGTATAGGGCACCCTTTTGGCCAGCAGTGGCCCTGGTAGTCACTGTCTATCTCCTCTGCGTTTGTGCTGCTGCTGTGAAAATCAGGTGTAGTGCACATAATGAAAATCTCCTTTTCATGCAAACCCTTCCCTCTTTCGCCACTCAACACTCCTACCTAAACAAGGCTGGACTCACCCACTTTCCTGACTTTTTTCAAACTCTGAGGCAGGGGGGTTTCATGGCCCTTTAAAGGTCCACGAAAGGCCCAGACATCAGAAGCAAATGCCAATCATTAGATACTAATAAAAATGTGTTCTGGTCCATTAATAAGTGAAATGTCTACCCTCATAAATACTGCATAGGTAAACGTGCACACACAAACACACTTTATTGTAATTGTATATGCCAAAAGCAAGCATTTAATCTGAAGTAATCCTGGAACTCTTAATAATTTTAGAGTTATTATAATTATTATTATTATTATTATAATTTTAGAATTATTAACTCTTAATAATTTTTCATGGTTTGTCTATTTTAATGAATACTATAGTCATTGACAATCTAAACGTACTGAAGTCAAAATTACAAACACTACAAACCATTTATCATTGCACAAATTACTGATATATTGCAAACCACCAAAAAAATTAAAAATAAAAAGTATCAAATGCAGTGTAGACATAATTCATTCATTTTGAGGCTCTTGATTCAGATTATAATTCAATATATTGTATAAATTCACACTTTTTAATGAATACACTGCATTGTTAATCAAATGTTTGCATGTATTTAGCTGATATAGCATGAGTAGAAACAGAATGTCAAGCTATATTTCAAAGTAGTTCCCAACATCTAGAATTAGACCCGGGCAAATTCAAAGAGCATAAAGAAGTACAGTAACTATAGAAAAGTCTGTATTACACTATCAGCCTGTCTCTCCTGGAGGGGAATAATATATAGCTACTTTATGACTGTTTTCCATCATTGAAGTCTGGAAAAATCTAGACTGCTTTCCCTGAGTGGTCAGTAATCACCACTTTTGAGAATGAGATCTCCAGGAGAACAGTCCTAATGGAAATTGTGCGCTTGTCTAGTCCTACCCAGACAATTTCGCTCTATGTTCATATATTCTGCTGCAGACTTTGAGCCAAATGAATGCCAGGGGGAGCAAAATGAAGTATATCTCTCGAAGTATGCCTTTGAATATTGGTTGATCTTTTGCCAGAAATGCGGATCGGATCACGACATCCTGACCTTTATATCCTGTCTGAGCTGGTCTTAACGCATTTTCCCAACATCCTTAAAAATGTTTAGTTGTGGTTATGCCACACTAGCAGTACAGTGTTCTACTAAATCATTTCAACAAAAGCTGGGGCACACAGTGAACAAAATTAAAGAACATCAATGACTGAACATTTCTGAAGGTTACAGTAGTAAAAAGAAAAGTCACCAGTTTGCCACAGACATCACTAGCCCCTCAACAATAATACTAGGACATCACTAGTCTTTCCCAGGCATTACTAGGTCAACACTAGTCTCTCAAAGACAGTACTAGGACATCACTGTTCTCTCAAAGATATTACTAGGACATCACTAGTGTCTCACAGACATACCTAGTCTCTCAAAGACATTACTAGGACATCACTAATCTCACATACATTACTAGGACATCACTAGTCTACCACCGGACTCCGCTAGTCTACCAAAGACATTACTAGGACATCGCTAGTCTCTCAAAGGCATTACTAGGACATCACCAGTCTCTCAATGACATTACTAAGACATCACTAGTCTATGACAGGACATCACTAGTCCCTCACAGGACATCACTAGTCTCTCAAAGACATTACTAAAACATCACCAGTCTCTCTCAGACATCACTAGTCTCTCAAAGACATTATTAGGACATCACTCGTCACTCAAAGACAATATTAGGACATCACTAGTCTCTCAAAGACATTACTAGGACATCACTAGTGACTCAGATATCACTAGCCTCTCAAAGACACTATTAGGACATCACTAGTCCCTCAAAGGACAACACTAGTCTTTTAAAGACATTAATAGAACATAATCAGTCTCTTAGACATCATTAGGACATCACAAGTCTCTCAAAGACATTACTAGGACATCACTAGTGACTCGGACATCACTAGTCTCTCAAAGACACTATTAGGACATCACTAGTCCCCCAAAGGACATCACTAGTCTCTTAAAGACATTAATAGAACATAATCAGTCTCTTAGACATCATTAGGACATCACAAGTCTCTCAAAGACATTACTAGAACATCACTAGTGTCTCTCAGCCATCACTAGTCTCTCAATGACATTATTGGGTCATCACTAGTCCCACACAGGACATCACCAGTCTCTCTCAGACGTCACTAGTCCCTCAACAACATTACTAAGACATCACAAGCCTCTCAAAGGCAATACTAGGACATCACTAGTCTCTCAAAGACATTATAACATCACTAGTCTCTCAAAGATATTACTAGGACATCACTAGTGTCTCTCAGCCATCACTAGTCTCTCAATGACATTATTGGGACAACACTAGTCCCACACAGGACATGACTAATCTCTCAAAGGCAATACTAAGACATCTCTAGTCTCTCAAAGACATTACTAGGACATCACTAGTCTCTCAAAGACATCACTAGTATCTCAATGACATTACTAGGACATCACCAGTCTTCTCTCAGACATCACTAGTCCCTCAACAACATTACTAGGACATCACTAGTCTCTCACAGATATCACTAGTCTATAAAATACATTGCTAGAATATCAGTCCCTCAATATCAGAAAGTCCCTCAAAAACATCACTAGTCTCTCAACGACATTATTAGGACATCACTAGTCTCTCAAATACATTACTAGGGCATCCCTAGTCTCTCGCAGACATCACTAGTCTCAGTGACATTATTAAGACATCACTAGTCTCTCAGCTATACTAGTCTCTCTCAGGACACCACCATTCTCTGAAAAGCATTACTAGGGCATCACTAGTCTCTCAGACATCATTAGCCTCTCACAGGTAATCACTAGTGTCTCTCATGACATAACTAATCTCCTTTCACTGATCTTGATCACTGCAGAGATTGTCAGTGTAAATAATACTGCATGTATAGATACAGAACGTCACCCTGTTCAGTGCTGAACTGGTGAGCTATTCCAGCTGGAGTGTTGAACGGATTGCTCATTGAGATTCTCTGCATTATCCTGTCCTCTGGTGCATTTGTCTTTCATGGAAGACCAGCCTTTTTGGGGGATTTGAATGAGCTAGTGACATTGTAGAGATGCAATATTCTAGAAATCACAGATATAAAATAAGCAACTGTGCTTGCTGTGGATGATAGGTTCATCCATTGTCCTTCATCTAGACAACTTGCTGTCAGAGGGCTTTTGCAAAGTCAGTGAAAGCTGGGAAGTTTGGCTGTCAGTTGATTGAATGATTTGTTCATCCAAAAATAAAAATCTTCTTATTAGTTATTCACCCTCATGTTATTCCAAACTCCTGGAATCCCTTAGAGAGGGCACATAAAACAAAAATAACTTTAACATTTTCTTCTTCTCAGTGTCGGTATGTTGTGTACTTTGATTAGCACTATGCAGTGACATATATATGCACACAAAAGTATTAATTGCAGCTTTAAAATATCCCGATTAAACCACTGAAGAAACATGGACAGTTTTGAGGATGCTTCTGGTCACAAGTCAGAAACCTTGCAGTCTATTGAGGATGAGGGGGCTCTCATATTTCACCTAAAATATCTTCATGTGCTTTTTTTATTTTAGGATAACTTCAAACATGACTAAGTAGTGACCTTATAATTTAGGAAATTGTAGGTTGTTCTCTAATTTTGATCTCCACTTTGTGTGAGTGTTTGTGTGTGTATGAGGAGTATCATTAATCTCTTCTAAAATTAGCAATTTTCTCTGCCTCACTACATGTACCTAATACTATATAGTTATGCCACTATAAAGGCAATGAAATGTACATATTCTTTTATGGTGAAATTACTTCAAGAAATGCTCATTGTTGGTTTCAATGGTGCCAGCAGTGAAATTCTTGGGCTATGGACAATGTGAAACATGTATTGTTTTCTGATGAGTCCACCTTCACTGTCTTTACCACATCCAGGAGAGTTATGGTGTGGAGAAGCCCCAAAGAAGAGTACCACCCAGACTGTTGCATGCCCTGATTAAAGCATGTGGGTGTGTCATTGATGGTTTGGGCGGCAATATCATGGCATTTCCGTAGGCCCAATACTTGTGCTAGATGGGTATGTTACTGCCAAGGACGATCAAAGCATTCTGGAGGAACATGTGCACCCAATGGTGCAAACATTGTATCCTGAAGGCAGTGCCGTGTATCAGGGTGATAATGCACCAATACACACATCAAGACTGGTGACAGAGTGGTTTGATGAACATGAAAGTGAAGGTGAACATCTCCCATGGCCTGCAGTCACCAGACCTAAATATTATTGAGCCACTTTTGGATGTTTTAGAGGAGCGAGTCAGGAAATATGCTTCTCTCCAGCAGCTTCACATAGTGACCTGGTCACGATTCTGCAAGAAGAATGGCTCAAAATCTCTCTGGCAGGACTTAAGGACTGTCATTCCAAAGACAAATTGACGTTGTATTAGCTGCAAAAGGAGGCCCTACACCATACTAAGGAATTATTGTGGTCTAAAACCAGATGTTTCATTTTCATTGTCCAACCCCTGTAAATATAATCCAGTAGTAAATAATATAGTAGTAAATTTTGTGGAAGTAAAATGACATCAGTCCCTAATGCAATCATTTATATTAAATAAGCCACAAATAATGCATTTAGGAATTTGGTATGTAAAGCAAGTGAAGCATATAATTCTGATCTAGTTACAGTGTCCAACATATTTAATAAATCAAAAATGGGACTGAGCCCAAATCAGTCTAAAGAGATTTAGTGCCTGCCTCTCGACAGCATAACAACTGCTCTTTAGCAATATCCCAAACACTCGCTAATTTATTCTGTTGCATAAATGTATTTAGGTAGCATTATTACCAGCACAGGTGAACAGCGGCAGGTTGATTTAATTGTGGAGCTTCGCCGTGGACCTCTGTTTGCACACATCGCCATTTAATAGAGCGAGAGGATGGAAAATAATGCTTCTGTAAACAAATAACAGACTTGCGAGACTCAGTACAGCAGTCAGTAAACAACCCAGACGCAACGAGGAGCCAGATGCTTGGGGGAAAAGAAAAATTGAAATAAGCTTAGATTTTGTCTGTTTGCTTTCAACTCTTGTCCTGATGGTTCTATCACAGGTGCTCATCAAAGAGGGACAGCTTCTATAGAAAACCCTTTGAAGTCGATCACATTTCGCTGCTAAATTTCCTAAAAGAGCATCAAGGCATGCTGAACGTACTGTAACAGATAAAACACATTCCTGGACATGATGCTCATTTCAACAAAGTCTCTTGTGGATTAACACATTTTTATCTTAGAATCTCTGTGATATAAATTTGCATGCTATTGGAGGGTAAAAGAAACAGAATGTTCAGCGAAGAGACAAGACAAATGTGCGCATGCAGAAAAAAGAGAGATGGAGATAAATTCTACCATGTTTTATATAAATATATGAATGTTTTATTTTATTATCACTATTGTTATTACTATTATTATTTATGATGTCTCTTTTTTTCTAATATGTATGCTTTGGCAATATACAGTCACTGGCCACTTTATTAGGTCCAACTGCTCGTTAATGCAAATTTCTAATCCGTAAATCACATGGCAGTAACTCAATGCATTTAGACATGTAGATATGGTCAAGACGATCTGCTGCAGTTCAAACAGAGCATCAGAATGGGGAGGAAAGGTGATTTAAGTGACTATGAATGTGACATGTTTTTTTGGTGCCTGACAGGCTGGTCTGAGTATTTCAGAAACTGCTGATCTACTGGGATTTTCACGCACAACCATTTCTAGGGTTTAAAAAGAATAATCTGAAAAAGAGAAAATATCCAGTGAGCGGCAGTTCTGTTGGCGCAAACGCCTTGTTAATGCCAGAGGTCAGAGGAGAATGGCCAGGCTGGTTCAAGCTGATAGAAATGCAACAGTAACTCAAATAACCACTCATTACAACTGAAGTATGTAGAAGAGCATCTCTGAATGCACAACATGTCCAACCTTGAGGGGGATGGGCTACAGCAGCAGAAGATCACACCGGGTGCCACTCCCATCAGCTAAGAACAGGAAACTGAGGCTACAATTCACACAGGCTCACCAAAATTGGACAATAGAAGATTGGAAAAAGGTTGCCTGGTCTGATGAGTCTCAGTTTCTGCTCTGACAATCGGATGGTAGGGTCAGAATTTGGTGTCAACAAAATGAAAGCATGGATCCATCATTCCTTGTATCAACGGTTCAGGCTGGTGGTGGTGGTGCAATGGTGTGCGGGATATTTTCTTGGCACACTTTGGGCTAATTAGTACCAACTGAGCATCATGTCAATGCCACAGCCTACCCGAGTATTGTGGTTGATCATGTCCATCCCTTTATGACCACAGTGTACTCATCTTCTGATGGCTACTTCCAGCAGGATAAAGCTCCATGTCATAAAACGCAAATCATCTCAGACTGGTTTCTTGAACATGACAATGAGTTCACTGTACTCAAATGGCCTCAACAGTCACCAGACCTCAATCCAATAGAGAACCTTTTGGATGTGGTGGAAAGGGGAGATTCACATCATGGATGTGCAGCTGACAAATCTGCAGCAACTGCGTGATGCTATCATGTCAATATGGACCAAAATCTCTGAGGAATATTTCTAATACCTTGTTGAATCTATGCCACAAAGGATTAAGGCAGTTCTAACGACAAAATGGGGCCCAACTCACCTTCATTACATAAAAAAAAGAAAAGAAATACATAAAAAAAACTAAATAAATAAATACCAGTTAAACACAGATTTTTAAAGAACCATCAATGTTAATTTTACACAGACTATTATTAAATCGCCCAATTAAAATTAAAACTCTCATACTCTTAAGAGAGAGATTTGAATTTTTTTGCCTTCTTTGTTAATTTTTGCTACCTAAAACATCATAAAAAGGTGTAAACCAAAGCTCATCTTTAATAACAGAACACAAAGCACTTAAAAAAAACTTACTAACAATTTAAAAATCAAAAACAATCATTAAAAACCTTGATTTAATCACAGCAGCTAAACCCTTTCAACATTATTCTCAGTCTTTTTGTTTGAATAGTTTCTCTTCTGCTGATATAAATGAGTGATTTTTTTAATTCAACTGTATTTCATACCATATTCCAATACCACAATTAACAAAATAGAGAAAGAGAGAGAGAGAGAGAGAGAGAGAGAGAGAGATTTATCAAATTAATTATAAATTAATAATTGTAAATATACTGACTATTATCATTATTACTGTTTTATCTATAAATGTTGATTGTTTGATAAATGCACAGTTTATTCTGATATATTATTTATTTTTTTATTTGTTTGTATTTGCATTTTATTTTATTATTATTATTGTTAGTATTATTATTATTATTATTATTATTATTATTATTATTACACTATATATTAACTGTGTTTACTATGTTGTTGTTTTTTGTTGTTGTTGTTTTTTATACATGTTCTTTTTCATATAAACTTTATAAATGCTTTGGTAATACATTTGTAACATTTGTTATGCCAATTAAGCAAATTTAATTTCATTTAATTGAGAGAGCAAATTTTGAATTTTACAAGACTTTATTACATTAAAACCAACTCAATGCAACTATAAATAATTCATTGTAAAGTTGTAGAAGACCATGTGCATTTCAAATGAAAGTAAAAACCACATTAGTCATAACCATCCATACAGCACAAAGCACTGTTACAGCACCAAATATATTCAAAAGTGTCAAAATCCTCAATGTGCCTATAGTAAAATCAGTGAAACCATACAGTTATTGTATGTACCATACTTGAAAATACAACCACTACATTACACTCTACATTGTGTTGAATTTTCCTTTTTCTGCTCATATAAACAGCAATTTTCAACAGTCCTATTACAAAACGCAACAGTCGGAAATCTTTTTCTTTGCATACTTAAAACCAAGAATAAACATTTTCAAAGAAAAAGGTCTCACAACTTGCAAAAAATACTTTCCAACAGTAGAAACAAGGGACCCAGCCGAACACATCTCACAAATGCATGAAAAATGGTTTCTCTCTCACTGCAAAAGGCAGACATTCAAAGAGAGAAAATAAGGGGGTAGTAGGGAGTATACATAATGTTTATCCTCTTAATATACTTGCTGTTGCTGTTAATGAGGCGTGATACTCTTCCATAGATCCAACTGCAATGTCATTGTTTACTATGTGTAAACTGACCCTCTACCATATCCTCCTCCTCCAGTCTTGATGCATCAGCAGAGAAGTAAAAGCTGCATTAATAAATGCATAATAAATAAAGACAAATTGCAGCCTTTAAGTGCTCTAAAACTGTAGCGATAATAAATAAGATGAGGGAAAATGTATCTTCATCTCTTCTCAATGGCTTTTAGAAAATTAGCAATAAAATTATAATTTCAGAGAAGTTATAAGACAAAATATACTCTACTAGGGATGCAACTACCAGAAAATACTCTTCTTTGAAGACAAATAACTCCTGGTTTTTTTTGAAGGGCGTTTAGCCTGTAACGATGTCTTAGTGGGCTTTCACAAATGTGGTTTTGTTCATTTGGTCTGTACCAATGGCAAAAATTATACATTGCTATACATATACAGCTATAGATATTCTACGCCGATATTAAAAAATTCTAGCGTTTGGCAATCGCTGGAGAACTACACATCTGCCACTTTACTGAACTACAAATCCCATCATGCTAAGCCCTCACACACCAGTTCTAGATTTTATAGACACAGGTGCAGATCATCCTCACTGAATACTTGGACTATTTAAGCATCACAGACACATTCATTCTTTGCTCAGTAATCAAGGGGTGAAATAAAGGGGTGATCTAGAACTGAAGTGTGAGTGCTGGGCATGATGCAAGGTTTCCGCTACATTCATTCATTCGTGGCGGGCTGCCACGCCAAAATCCATCCCGCCACGGCTACATTACAGCTTCATATTTAAAACATTTAGTCGTGTTTTTTATAGCGGATTATAATCGCACCAAAACATATTAGAGGTAAACAGCGCAAACTTTTCTGTAACCGTAGTGCTGTGTGCTATTTGTTCAAGGTGACATGCTGACTGACTCTCTGACAGACTGACTGACAGGTGCGTGAGTCTAGCAAACACCGCTTAGCTTTCAGTTAAGATGAACACAGTTTCCATAAGTATACTTTATTTATAAAGGTCAATGGCTCTGCATACAATGACTTTATCTTGCAGGAGTTTATAGCTGTTTCATTTTACTTTAGGATGCGTTAATGTCGAAAAACGCACAAAAACACACTAAATCGCGCTTCAGCAGCGCTTACTGGAGAGCGCACGAGAAGATCTGCACTTGAACGTGTAAATTTGAGTGCGTGCAAGAAGTTCTGTGCTCGAACAGAGGAAATCGGCGCGCAAGCAAAGAGATTCGCATGCTCGTATTACATGAATGCTATCTCGACTTGTTATACTGCGTGTAATATTTGTCTTTGAAATAGTTGGCAGATCTGTGTAAAAAAAAAAAAGTCCTGCCGCCACTGCTGGAAAAAATCCTAGAGGAAACACTGTGATGGGATGTGTAGTTCTCCAGCGATCTGCAAACGCTAGTTAGCTGGTGATCATAACAATTTGTTAGGGATATATCCAGTACATCCAGGAGATTATTATCACAGTATAAAGCCTGATATAAATGAGATGTGAGCTTTTCAGTGTCGGTCAAGGTGATTTGAAGTTCCCGAATGAGCCTGCGTTATTTAGCGGTTGTTATCTTGTGATAACATACCTTGGAATGTCGCAACTGATCAATCAGAAAGAGTTTTTTTTCAGATAGCAGTGTAATAACAAACATGCACAGTATTGATATAGCATTTTCAAATTGACATTTTGACTGGTTGTTCATCACAGCACCAAATAATGAGGATTTTATTTTCAAGCATTAACATTTTCACATGTCAATCATGGTCTACAACACAGAATATTCTGTGACTATTCATAGTCCTTTTGTTCATGAAATCTTGTACAATAAGGCATTTATTGTCCCCCTGGGGGACATTATTAGAAAACACGGGATCAGCTTTCACTGCTATGCAGACGATACTCAATTATACATTTCAAGTAAACCTAATGAGATGTCTGAACTGTCTAAGCTAACCGAGTGTATCAAAGATGTTAAAGACTGGATGACCAACAATTTTCTTCTCTTAAACTCAGACAAAACAGAATTATTACTTATTGGGCCTAAATCCTGTACACAGCAGTTCTCACAACTGGACCTGCAACTAGAGGGATACAAAGTTAGCGTTAGCTCTACTATAAAAGATCTGGGTGTCATTAGACAGCAATTTAACTTTCAAAAATCATATTTCCCATGTCACAAAAACTGCTTTCTTTCATCTGAGAAATATTGCTAAATTGCGAAGTATGCTATCCATATCAGATGCAGAAAAGCTAGTTCATGCTTTCATGACTTCTAGGCTGGACTACTGTAATGCTCTGTTTGCTGGTTGCCCAGCATCCTCTATTAACAAACTCCAGCTAGTGCAAAATGCAGCTGCCAGAGTTCTTACCAGGTCTAGAAAATATGATCATATCACCCCAATTTTATCCTCCTTACACTGGCTGCCTGTTAAGTTTCGTATTGAATTTAAAATATTACTCCTTACCTATAAAGCTTTAAATAATCTAGCTCCTGTTTATCTAACCAACCTCCTGTCTCGCTACAATCCAACCCGCTCTTTACGATCTCAAAACTCAGGGCTTCTGGTAGTACCTAGAATATCAAAGTCGAGTAAAGGAGGTCGAGCCTTCTCATTTATGGCCCCTAAACTCTGGAATAGCCTTCCTGATAATGTCCGAGGCTCAGACACACTCTCGCTCTTCAAAACTAGATTAAAGACCTATCTTTTTAGCAAAGCATACACTCAGTGCAGTACATAGCAGTATGACGCATGATGTGCCCCACACATGATTTTGCTTCTCGTTTATATACACTATGAACAGCAGCTACGCTAATTATTCTCCTTATTCTGTATTTCCACCTGGGGGTACTTATCTTGAGGCCCTCAGACTACGCAGTGCCACTAACGCGATCCAAAACCAGCGATGAGATGATCCCAAGGTTTTCTGGACCAGGCCGTATCCTGAGCAGCTGCTGTGGTGGTCATCGTGGAGTGAGAACATGAGACTGACTCCTGTGATGCTCCAAGGACAGATGAGTCTTCGCTGAGGTCCAGCTTCCTGCGCCTAGACTGCAGCTCTGCACAAGACGTTTGGCCATAGGAGAAATGGTCGTGCCCAACTGAGCCTGGTTTCTCTCGAGGTTTTTTAAATCTTCGCTTTCGCCAATTGGTGAAGTTTTTTCCTCGCCGCTGTCGCCACTGGCTTGCATGGTTCGGGATCTGTAGAGCTGCGCATCGATGGATTTGCTCTTCAGTGTTTGGACTCTCAGTAGTGATTATTAACCCACACTGAACTGAGCTAAACTGAACTGAACTTAATCTCTGAAAACTGAACTGACTTTGTTTCAATTCACTATAATCTTCCATGTGAAGCTGCTTTGACACAATCTACATTGTATAAGCGCTATACAAATAAAGATGAATTGAATTGAATTATTAACATAAGTTAATCAAAGTTAATGCAATTACAACTACAAAAGCATTTATTAATCTTAGGTGATGTTAATTTCTTAGTTAATGCCCTATAACACATTAAAATCAAAAGTTGTAGTTGTTTTATTAATTAAAGTTAATTATTAATACAATTCAGTTGTATTTTTAAAATTAACCTTGACTTATAACTATAACCTGGCTATTTCTCACCGTTAACTAATGCTTACTAATCAGATTTTCTTACAGTGTTTCTTATTGTAATGTTTTGCATTTTAATTGGTTTGTTTTATTTACATCTATTTACTCTGAACACTCATATACATACTGTATTTTTGGTTATTATAACTGTTAAAGTACTATTTTTGCAGCTTATAGGTCAATATAATGATAATACCGTATACCATATAAAAAGCTTAAGCATTTATTCGCAACATGAAAATTTGATACCGGTGTAAATCCACTTGTAGCATCTTTCTGTCATTTTGGTTTCTTTTCACAGCACATCAATTGCTCTAGTCTGAACAGAAACGAACCAAAATGCAGACGTGCGACAACATGCATCACTAATTGGCCAGATGTGTTATTGAATGTATTTCCTAAACCACTTTTGAATTGAAGAATCCCTTGTCAATTGTCAGATTTGATAAATGTAAATATTCATATACAGAACTCCTAAAAGTAAGCAAATAGAGAAGGAAAAGCCAGCAGACAACACAACACTTCTTAGTATGAAAATGCGAATGCATCTCCTTTATACTCTATATCTGGCTTCTGTAACTCTTACGATACTAGTGAGGGGCCACAGCATGGGCACACAATAGCTCAGTTCCTGTCACAAATACACATTGCACTGATGACCCTGGGCTGGTAAGGGGCATCCAGACCTGAGCCAGCACTCCACTTCCCCCTGTCAGCAAGTCCAAGTCCTTTATCAGTCGGGCTTAATTACAGAGGAGGGGTCCTCATGTGGGCAGAGAGAGCTGACTGCTACATACAACAACTCCATGAGAGAGAAAAAAACACATGCAGTCCAGTAGTGCAAAAATTATGCACAGGTTAAAAGCAGCGACCGATGAAGTATATAAAGTCAAGCAATCAACCAAAATAAAGTATGAACTGAAGTGCACATTTTCAATACTACCCAAATCAAACTACAAATTGAAATTAAAATTTACTTATTGATAAATACTTATTGATGAAGACTTATTACTAAAGCTAGCATGCACTAATAGCTTTTATTTTAATTAATAACAACTTAAGTGTGCAAACAACTGGAAATATATGGTATATATATATATATATATATATATACACAGTTGCAATCAGAATGATTCAACCCCCTGATTTATTAGCCCCCGTGTTTATTTTTTTCCCCAATTTCTGTTTAACGGAGAGAATTTTTTTTTAACACATTTCTAAACATAATATTTTTAATAACTCATCTCTAATAACTGATTTATTTTATCTTTGCCATGATGATAGTAAATAATATTTTACTAGATATTTTTTAAGACACTTCTATACAGCTTAAAGTGACATTTGAAGGCTTAATAGGTTAATTAGATTAACTTTAAATTGTTATTGTTATTGCAAGTTATTGTATAATGATGGTTTGTTCTGTATACTATTGAAACAATATATAGCTTAAATATATAAATATAATAAATAAATAAATCAATTATAAATCAAATAAATATAAATAAATGAGGCGGTTTATTAAAAAAAAAAAATTTAATATATATATATATATATATATATATATATATATATATATATATATATATATATATATATATATATATATATATATATATATATATATATATATATATTTTTTTTTTTTTTTTTTTTTTTTTTTAGGAAATGAATAAAGTCCTACTTTAATAATAATAATAATAATAATAATAATAATAATATTTTTGATGATAATGATGATGAAGAAGATGATGACGATGATGATGATGATTATTATTATTATTATTATTATTATTATTATTATTATTAAAGTAGAATATTTTATTTATTTATTTTAGTTTATTTATTTTTTATTTTTTGAAAAGTCTACTTTTACAAAATGACATGCAAACTACAGCAGAAATGTTCCAACCAACAGGTCCATGTCATATGCAGTACAGATACTTAATAAATAACTTACTATAAATTAAAAGCATTAGCGTATGTGATATTTTTTGTTTTCACAAGCTTTGGAGATGTAACAAATTCCGCTTTTAAAAATGTCACCTATAGCTTTCGTCATGAGCCATGGCTATGTTCAAAATGACATCATTGTTTTCAAAGTGCACTGCGAAGGGAGCGCAATTGTTAATATTAAGATCGCTAAAACATATTATTATTATTTTTTTTTTTTTTTATACAATTACAAGTCTAAATGTTAGAATGTTCTAAACAAATAGGGCATATGAGGGGTAACTGGGAATAGAACACATCCAGGAACTATGTTTCTAACTACAGCTCCAGAGGTTTAGTTGCAAGCATACAAGTTTGCGATGCAGTTTGCGAATGTTCATTGGAATGATGGATTTGGGTAACGGCAAATTAACAAACTATGTTTGTAATGATGCAACTTGCGACCTTAGTTGGCTAACGATGGTTTTCAGAAACACACCCCTGATCAGCTGGTTTAAAATCAGTAAATTGCAAATTGAAGACTCACTCTGACCTGATTATCTGAATCAGTGAGTAGTTGAGTTAAGAAGAGATACAAGCAGGTCAGTCCAATTCACAAACAAAATTTAGCCGCAATTTTAAAGCTGCAATTTATCAGCAGATTGCACTTATGTCAGCTTATAGACAAACCAGCTGATCTAGATGAAACGGTCCAGTTTCCCTGTATCTGCACTTTAATTGCACTTTAATACTAGCATGTTGGAAAAAATATCTAGTAAAATATTATGTACTATCATCATGGCAAAGATTAAAAAAATAAATAAATCATTAGAAATCATTAGAAATTTAGAAATGTGGGGGAAATAAGTACTCAATGTCACCATTTTTCTCAGAAAACATATTGTTAAAGGTGCTGTTGACTTGAAATTTTCACCAGATGTTCATAACAACCAAAGAAATATCTATATGAAAAGAAAACAAACGTAATTAGTTTACAAATTAAGTTGTGTGTAATAAAATGAAATGACCCAGGTAAAAAGTATTGAGCACATGGAGCAAGGGAGGTGTAGAAAGGCAGTGAAAACCCAGACAGTAGGGGTGTGACGAGATGCCTACTCCACGAGACGAGATTGAACGTACACAAGAACTCACAAGAACGAGACGAGACGAGATTTTTACACTATTTTTAAGAAATCCTCAATGATGAAATATATGAATGGAAAATAGTCTTTTATTAAACTGGGAAAAAAAACTAATCCCAAAACTACTAAGGTGCTTTCTTTAAATCAACTTGTAATGAATGTTATTTTACTTCTATTTTAATGAATTATACGCAGTAATGGACATGTAAACACTGATAAATATTTTGCTAATAGCCTATGTGAATGAAAAAATCTTTTTATATATAATTTTAAATATTAGCAAAATATTTTCTAATATATGAATGAAAAATAGATTTTTATTCAACTAGAAAAAAAAAATAAATAAATAAATAAAATCACAAAATACAAAACAATTTAGGTGCTTTTTCAAAACATTGTAATGAATGGTATTTTATTTCTATTTAAATGAATTCTATGTCATAAAGGACATGCAAACACTGCTAAATTTAGCTATAAACTCTACCGACTGGCTTCTCCCCTGTACAATTTCACATGATATATTCAAACTTATTTCCACACACTGAAACAAATATATGTAATTTATTTGCATTTCATTTTTAATTTAATAAATGATTTTCACTTTCATTTAGCAAGATTTCATTCAGCCCCGTGACTCACTCTGAGCTACTGGATGGGATCATGCAAATATGAAGGACTGATAGGAGAGTTGTTTTAATGGAGTTTGATACAGCACGCAGAATGGAAAAAAAAAATCAGCTTTTCCCGGACAGTATAAACGTGTGTTCCGTGATGCTGACGTGACGATGAGTCTCCAGGAGTTCCTTCAGTGAGTGTGTGTGTTTGTTTGCGTGCGCTTAGAGATGTGTGCATTTGTGGTGCTTTACTGACTCGCTAGGTGAGTAGGTTCTGTCGCAAAATGCAGCTAAAAGTCCTGCACGGTGTTAATAGTTTGATTACGGCGTTTACATATCTGCACTTCAATAATACGACAAAAATAGGAATACTTTACGTTGTAATTCAATTTGTGTTTACGACGATTATGCCTTTCAGCATATCTGAAGTATTCCATTGCATGGATACGAACCATAATGTGTGAGGCTGTAGTTGTAGCCCATGTTGGATGCGGCACCTGCTGAACTCCGGTGAAAAAAAAACGGTTATGTCACACCCGCCCACCCAACCAAGTGACAAGCGCAACTCTGAGGCCAGCCTGGGTTGCCAGGTGTGTGCAAAGCACTTTATTTGCAGATCAAATCCAATCCTGCCTCCAATAGTCAATGCTAATTTCACCCTCATGCTCCATCATAACATCACAACTCACGAGACATATTTTCACCTCGACGAGAAATCTCGCCGCGATTTAATCTCGCGAGATCTTGTCGTACAAGACAACACCCTTACCAGACAGCATCTGAAATCTCTCAGTAGTTTTTCAGCAACACTTTGCCCTTCGTCATTGTAAATTAATATTAGCTGCTTCAGGCCAACATCTACATTAACAGGATAATGAAGATGAAACCAAAGTGGACATTTCAGCAAAACAATGATCTAAAACGCAGCTAAGGAAACTCTCAAATGCTTTCAGAGAAAAAAAAAAAATCAAGCTGTAGAATGGCCCAGCCAATCACCTGACTTAAATCCAATAGAAATCACAAAATAAAGATCAGTTTGGATAGACGAGACCAACAGAACAATCAAGTATTTTACACTCTGTTGAAGTCTGTGAAACAAATCACACCGGAGCAATTCACGTGACTTCATTCTCCATATGAGTCGTCTTAAATCTGCCATCACTTTACTAAAAAACAAAGCGATGGTTTAAAATAAAAAGTGCATTCACAAAAGGTGAGCAGATTATCTCTTAACAGTTGCTTTCCTAAGAATGAGTGACAGAAGGACATTTGCCATTCCACAAATCAGATAATGGACTGATCAGCGGACTCAACATAAAGGGATTTCCACTAGAGCCACAGGAAGCTGGCTGTTCCTAGAAAGCGATCGAAAAACTTCAGCAAGGCCTGTGTAAACATTACAAGCAGATTACAGCTCCAGTAAGCTGAATAGACAACACCTTTTGAGGAAGAAAAATAAGTCATTTCCCTCAATAAACCCTTAGCATGCTCAAGAATGACAGCTTATGTTATACAGAACTTGATCCGGAGAGATTAATTGCACAAATACAAGGTCAATGACTAAACGGAGACAGAAGACAAGATGTGAGTCTCTAAACACATTAAAGAGAGCCCGGCTTTGATCCGATGTAGACTTCTAATCCCATTGCAGGGGCAAACGGAGGTGGAATCTCCACGGAGTACTCTGTGATTTGTTTGAAACCATACTCCGTTTGCTACCTGCTACTTTTATCTGTCTCACTCAGTAGATTGCTTAGCATGTGTACAAAATGTTCTCAAATAATACTTGTGTACGCATTTCTCCCTATGCATGTTATGCTGTATGTGCTGTACTCTTGTGGCATTCAGATGAGAGTGTGGCAATGACTTGCATCTTGCTTCACGTCTCAATTTGTTTCCCAAAAGTACACACTGTGCTGGGGATAGGAAAGAACATGCATTTAAGAAAAAATGACTTCAGCTTTGGGACATAACAATTGATCATGATAACAGTGTAACTGTAAAAAAAAAAAAAAAACACTGTAAAATTATCCAGAAATGAGCAGTTTTCTGTATTTTGTGATTCATGTTTTTTTTTTTTTTCTATTTATTTATGCTTTTGAATTGCATTACAGCAACTTGATCTTTCTTCCAACAACTTTTAACCTTGAAAAGTTAGAAAAAGTGACTTTTATTAATATTTTTAATAGTTTAAAGCTGTGGTAAGGAACGTGGCTCTTTGACCAAAAATACATGGCTCCCTAGCAAACTGCCTTCAATAATATTTTACGATTTAAAAAATGATTATTGTCACTTTCCTAATTATATTTTTTACAGCAGAATGATTAAGAACCCAGTTAAAAATAAAAGGATTTTTTCACCAATGCACGTGTATAGCGTTGTGAATAAACTTAAAATGCAACACTAATAAAGGGCAAACAACTAACAATTATATGGTAACCTCGCACACATAAATTCAAACAACATTCATGAGTGATGATGGCGAAAAGAAGAAATTCTATAAATTGTCCTATATATCCCAATAGCTTTTTAAAAAAAAAATGCATTTGCTAAAAAAATCAGAAATGGCTCTTTGCTGAAAAAAGGTTCCCGACCCCTGGACCCCAGGTTCCTCTATATATTATTTCTTATACATTATATTATTTCAAACTACTAAAATGTCAATAAAATCACATTATTAAACTGTAGAGTTGAATTTTCAACATTAAAAGTTGACAAAACAGATATCAAGGTCCAATAATGCAATTCACAACCGTAAATGTTTTGGACACTGAATGAATAAATTCAGCTTTGAATCACAGAAATAAATTATCATTAGATTTTTTTTTTTTTTTTAAATGTGACCGGCCAATACTGACTTTTGCAGACAGCATATACAAACAAAAATATAATTCTATTGCATTTTCTTTTCATAATAAAAACATTGAAGATTATTTAAAAATGAATTAATTAATAATAATAATAATAATAATAATAATAATAATAATAATAATAATAATAATAATAATAATAATAATATTATATATATATATATATATATATATATATATATATATATATATATATATATATATATATATATATATATTTTTTTTTTTTTTTTTTTTTTTTTTTTAATAAATGTTACATTTTTCTCCAAACTGCAACAACACTAACAAGTTTTTTTTTTTCTCAAAAGTGCAAAAATTAATAATATATTCTTAAAAAATATATGCTTTGAGTCACACAATATGTGTACATATAGTTGTGTACTATTATTCTATACATAATTAAACATACTTATGGTCCCACTATTTTTAAGGTACAATTTCAGCTATTAACAAACCATTAACTATCACTTATTTCTGAATAAACTCTTAATTTGCTTCTTAATGATAGTTAATACAGTACTACTAGTATGGTTTGAGCATTGGATGGGATTAGGAATGTAGAATAAGAGCAATTCCAGCATTATGCATGCATGTGACATTTGCATTAAAATCTCAAAACAAAAGTTCACACAGAAAGTATATGTTAACATTTCATTGAAATATTTTTTTATATTTTCCAAAACAACATACCACAAAGTAGTTAAAGGTGCAGTTTACAAGTTTAATACAGTTATTGAACTTGGTTTTGGATGCCTGGTTCAAAACATATGCAAACTCAGGTTGCCAGATTGATGACAACAACAGGAGCGACTCTGACTATCGGGCTAATTTAAGGTTGATTTAAAGGTGCAGTATGTAAGTTTGACACCCAGTGGTTGAACTAGGTATTGCAGTCCTGAATCATAATAAAGGTACGCCGGGTTGCCAGTTTGAGGGATTTTAAACTGTGTTCTAAATAAAAGCAACGACACGCGATTGAGGGAATATTCTCCATATTAAAAGGAGTTTTGGTTCTAACCAACACCTCGAATTGATTTATTAGAAGCGGCTTCTATTTCTCACAGCTGAACAACAGAAACCTATGACAGATCACCTCAGGTAAGCCTCGTGTGCTTTATTCAGTGCTAAATGCTAACAATGCGAGTTTGAATGCATTTTACATGACGTGTATTACCATATACTGAAAGCAGAAAGTTCACTTCACCTTTAATGATGTTAAAGAGGGTTAACATGTATTAAATAGATCATAAACCTTACCGTTTTGTGAGTGAGTGCATATTCTGTGCTTCTGAAAGGCTGTATTTAAATTTCTGCCGTGTTTTGTGGTGCAAACAGCCAAATGGCTCATCACTCATAACAATCTCGTCACAGCGTGTTGTTAGGACATGCGATGTAACCTGCTCACGTTCCTAATATTTATGTCATTTGCTAATTAACGTCATGTGGAACTGAATCTGTCTCATTTTGACATCTGATACTTTCCACTACACTGTAGCATTTCGCTCATGGACGCATGCTTTCAGAGTCTTTCTGAATGAATGAATGAATGAAATATGCTGTTTTCCAACAAGGCAACCCGGGGTGCTGAATTATAATTGGTTAAACTGGCATGTGCATGTGAAAATTACCTAAACAAAGACATCGTTCCGGCACGGAAAAAAACATTTTCAAAGCAGAATATCTGACTTCAGCATTGTTTGTCAGTTAAACAAGTACGTTCACTTGGGATGTTTCTTAAATATCTGCACACATATTATTGTATTTTTATGCTTTAGAAGAGTCAAAAACTTACATACAGCACCTTTAAGTCGTGTTATAAATAAAACCAATGGCACGTGATAGAATAAATAC